>CAUYQG010263795.1:0-23499 GCA_963574415.1 Tarsius wallacei
GTGGCCACTCCCGGCCACCACAGCCTCGACCTGCTGGGCTCCGGCGATCCTTCCACCTCAGCCTTCCAAGTAGCTGGAACTACAAGTGCGCGCTACCACGCCCGGCTAATTTTTTGATTTATTGTAGAGATGAGGTCTTGCCAACTTGCCCAGGTGGGTCTCGAACCCACGGGCTCAGGCAATCCACTCATCTCAGCCTCCCAAAGCGCAGGATTACAGAGCCACCGAGCCCGGCAAATTTCTCTGATTATTAATGAGGTTGAGCACCTTCGCATGTATCTATTTGCTATCTGGAGTTCCTCTTTTGTGAAGTGTCTATATACATCGTATGTGAGTCTGGTATCTTCTGAATGCTAGTCCTTTGTTTGTTACATGTGTTCGGGTTTAGTTGAGTTCTACAATGAAGATCTCGTCCTCTGGAGAGACTCTATATTTGCTTCTTCCAGGCATCCAGAGAAACATTCAAGTGTAACACTAACAAAGTTCAAGGCTTGAGTTTCTTTGGAAGATTCCAGTAATGCCAATCTGAGCTGCAAATCCATTCTGTTTCATTTGGACTAGAGTTAAGTTGGGATCCCCAAAAAGAATTGATAGCTGCTTCTGCCAGGGTGATCTCTTATTAGATCCACTACTCTTTGTCAACCTTGGACTTTGACATTAGTCACCTTCTGTTTAATAAGGCCATCAAAACAAAAGTTCAAATCTGCAGGAATTTTGAAATTTGTCAGAATTGGCAGGTACAGTTGCTATAGTTTGAATTTTTTGTTCCCTATACAATTAATGATGAAACTTAATCCCCAATGTAAAAGTATTAGGAGGTTTGGCCTTTAGGATGCTATTGATCATGAGTGTTCCACCTTCATTAATGGGATTAAGTGCCCTTATAAAAGGACTTGACAGAGGGATAGTCCCCTTTTGCCTTTTTTGTGCCTTCTGCCAGAAAGGATGCAGCAACAAGGTGCCATCCTTGAAGTAGAGAGCAGCCCTCAGTAGACATGAGATCTGTTGGCATCTTCCTTGGCTTGGATTTTCCAGCCTCCAGAACTGTGAGAAATAAATTTCTGGTATTTATAAATTACCAAGTCTCATGTATTTTGTTACAGCAGCATAGACTCATGAAGAGAGTCTTCCATGTTAACTAACTTCTGTGGGTTCCAATTTTTGCTTCAGTATTGATTTCATAATTTCCTATTATCTTGTAACTGTTGCCTTTACATATTTTTTTTTAAACTTGCACTTTTCAGACTTATTTTTCCAGTGTAGGAAGATTGATCTGAAAACCTAGTTCATCATTACTGGAAACCGGCAGTTCTTTAATGGTTCTTTACCAAGGGCATACATCAAAACCAAATGGGGACTCCCTTACCCTCAAAAATACATATGCTTGGGTCCACCTGCAGAGATTTTGATTCAGTATACCTGTGGGATCAGATAAATATATTTTTAAAATTTTCCTCAGATGATTCTCTTCTGCACAATGATTCAAGTATTATAAAAAAATTTCTCTCTCTCACTCTCCCCCCACATACATACATATGTATGTAGGTATGTGAATACACACACATGATGAAGAAATAATACAGAATATTCTAATTTACATATCTAATATAGATTATAATCAACTAGTTAGAGGAGAGAAGGGGTAATTTAATCTGTCTGGAGTGCATTTGGATCCAGAATTAGCCAAAATCGGACAATATATCCTAACTAGAGTAGGAACTGTTGTGACCAATTCTCTGCTCTGTGCAGATTCGCAGGCCAAGAGAAAAGTGGTTGGAAAGACGAAGGAGATCAGCCGGTGGAAAGAATGACAGTAGTAAAAAGGGTAGGGTTCCTAGGTACTCAGTTCCCAGTCCAGTATCCTTTCTGCGACTCCTTTGAGATGCAGGCTGAATCCTCAGTTACCTCGAAATCTGTGGAAGTCCTTGGGATACCGCCCAGGCTGTGGAAGTTACATGTCTGGCTGTGATGCTGCCTCTGCCTTTCACTCTCTGTCCTCCACCTACCACCAGGAACACAAAATTAACAATAATCACAAAACCCCCTCCTCCTGCCTATTACTAATTTTTTTTTAACTTTTAAATATTTTAGTATAGATAGTAATATATGTGTGAGGACAAGTTTACTTTCTACCACAGGCATGGTCCGTTATATAAGAAGGACCTTATGTGTCTATAATCTAGAAGTAGTCTCTAAGAAACTTCAAATATTGCCATGTAAATACGACCACAATATTCATTCATTAGTGAAATGGATGTTAGAAATAATTTTTAATGGTGAGAAGAATATAGTTTGTTAGGAATTATACAGGTACCTTCATCCTTTGCATGAAAGGCATATAAAAATCTTACAAGTAGAATAGCTAACACCTTCAGCATAAGGCCCTAAGTTGATGATTCCAGTGGGTCCACTCAAAAGAGCATTTTGTCTTCTGATTTGACTAGACAGTTAGCTGAGCCTTCTGGAGACTGGTGGCTTCAGAGCTTAAAAGTTTTTGACAGAGTAAAGGGAGTTCAAGACTCTACAGGAGCAGGTAGCATGACAGTACTTATGCCTGCTTTCTAATGCATGTTTGAACTGTGGCCAGGTTCATTCTAGGACTTGATTTTATTATGAATATGTTTTTCTGTTTTATCTGAGGCTGCCAGTGTGTTTAGCAAAAGAACTGGGCAATTGTGATTGACCAAATTGGCTTAGATCATTTGCAGCACTATTCTTCTCTTATCTTCATTCAAGAGCCTCACTGTTAGGGAAATACACTTCTGTTACAAGAGAGAAGAAGGATAACTTTCTGTTTTACAGGAAGGTTGCTTAAAAAAAACCAAAAAACATATATATCTATATTTGACTCATTTATTTTTTTCGGATTCGACCACTGAATAACAAAAAGATATCAGTGTTAGTATCAGCTTATAGCACACGAAAATAAACAATTTAAATAAAACCAAGCATAAGAACTCAAAATGTGTACTCCTTGGAGCTGTTAGAGTAGAGGTGGATGTCTCATCTATCTCAGCAGATTCTGAGAACATGCCTGCTTCCAGATGAATGACGCAGACTTAACGCTGTTTGAGTGCTGTAACCATCTAAATCATTCCAACAGCCATATGAAAAAATGTGTTCTTATTCCCATTTTGTGGATAAGCAACTCAAGGCTCAGACAGTCCCAAGTAATTTGATGAATTTGAATTAGGGCATTGAGCTCAGAACTTTAAAATGCTGGTGCTTTTGATGCTCTACTGTGTTGCTTCCCATGATTGTTGATATTACATTACAATGATTTCAAGCCAATGTCTAACTTTAAGTTATGTTTAACAAAATGTGCCGAAGGAGGCAAGGTAGATGTTTTCTACTTTGGAAAGATTTTCTTACTGGTTGCTTAAAATGAGGGATTGAAATGGTAATTAAAAGTAAAGCATTATGAAATCCAGCTTAAAGAGATATGCCTAGGACCACTGATTCTATAAGTTTTGTTGAGGATAAACATTTCCGATATCGCTGTATAAATATAAGCTACCCAAACATAAACAAAAATAGTTCTCATAAAGGTAAATATATGTGTTTTAAAGGACTTAGAAAGACTGAAGAACGCAATGGAATGACTTGTGTTGTAAGGCCTTGTGGAATGGAATTACTAGGTAGTAATCCAGAGATAATTCACCAGTATGCATTTTATCTGGCATGATTAGGAAGGTGAGAGAATTCCAGATAGTGTGAGACTCATGTCACCTGAAAGTGAATTTGAAATCCAGAAGCTGTTCTAATGAACCACTAGTGCAAGCAGGATTGAACTGCGTGTGGTCTCTTGTTGTCATAACTCTATGAATATGCAAGCTAGAATGCAGAACAATTTCTCCAATATGAGTAAAGAGGGAATTTGGGGTTGGCTGAATGGAATGCTGTCTATTAGAAGGAAAAAACAAGAGAGCTATTGAAAACTGCCATCAAATAAAAATAGTAAACAATGATTCTCGCCTATTAACTGGGCACAATGGCCTCTTATTTAATAACTTTGGGGAGGTCTGTCTTTCTAAAGCCTTTGCATGTGTTTACAGTCAGGGGAATGGTTGGGCAGACTATTTTAACTTCTGACCATAAACTTCTGGATATGAAAAAGTTGCCATTAATTTTATAAATAGAAAATATTTTGCTACTGACTGATATGAAGCTTCCCTTAGTCATACAAAAATACATGTGCACAATTTTATGTGTAAGTGCTCTCTTTAAGTTTTCACTTGGTGAATTCTGCCGCAATGCCTCAGTTTTTCACTTGGATGACATCAGTACTTTACAGCACACAATGCCAGTTTCTACCTTATATTTTCCACGTGCTTGTGAGCTCTCTATTTCTTGCATCAAAGTACTGTGTTATGCATTTCAATGGAAGCCCTCCCATTGTGCTAAAATGACTCCCATTATTCTGATTATCACGAAATCACAAAGCCTTTAAATTACTGCCAGACTGTGGTTGGCTAGTCATGCATTTGCTACTGAGGCTACTGTGGTGACTTCTAGTATATTTGCATATTTATGTTGGTATTAAGGCAGTATTTAAAGTTATCTAAATTATGAAGGCATTTAACACATTTATTGATATGACCAGCTTAGTGACTGTGCTAGTAGAAAGATGGGTATTTTTAAATTAATTAGGGTCTATTGCACTGGGCTTGTGCTTTCTACACAGTGAGATGATTGATTCATATGCTTTTTCAGGTGAATTCCATGTGTGCTTGAAATATTTCCAGTTACTATCTTTTTTCATGTTTTTCTCTTTTCTCTCTCTTTTTCATCCTAATACTATACTTTTTCCTGACTTCCTACTAGCACTTTCCATACTCAGTGGCTTTGCACTCAGTCTCAATAGCATGTGTTAATTGTAATTGGGGAACCCTGCAGAACCCACGGTTACAACAGTCTCCTTAGATTAAGGAATCTTGTGGTGGTTAACACCAAAATGACCACATGTGAGTAATGAACACCATTTTGTAAAATGCCAAGCTTTTATTCTTGTGTCTGAAAGATTATAAATTGGGCATTCATAGGTATAGAAACTTTAGCATTTAAAAATCTATTTCTGCCGGAAGTGAATGTGCTGATATCACGAGAATATGATTGTAATATGATACATAATTGATGTGCCAAGAGTATTCTTTTCTTCAAGTGTGATAGACTAAGGCTTCACAATTCACATGTTCTCCTTCTAGAGAAGAAGCCTTCTCTCAATATCTGCTTTGTATGTCATGGGAGAAGGTGGGCTTCATTTGAAGAGGAATCAGCAATTATGTGAAGTCTCCCAGTTTTAAAATACTGGTTAAAAAATAAAGTTTCGTCTAAGCCCAACTCATTTGCAGAGTTTTTCTCTCTTGCTCTAAAGCTCAACTGAAGAATTGACCTTCCACAAATAAGATGTAAGTCCTGATATTTCAGTTAAGCTTCTCCAGTTATTTATTTGCCAAATGTCTGCATCTGTGAAAAGAAAAGTAAAATATGTCTTGCTTTATCTTTTCTACTGGCTCCCAGGGAGAGAACAGGCATTTATTAGCAAGAGGTGCCATAGGTCTCTGACCTCTTGCTGAACTGCCAGCCATCCCTGCAAGTGTTACTTTCAGGTTTTGCTGAGTCAAAAGAGATGTGCGGATTCTCACTGTAGCCACCTTGAAGTCAAGTCTGTACAGTTGCTAAGGTTTGCCGCTGCTAATTTTTTTCTCTCCACTTTCTGTGGTTATCACATTCCTCTTTTTCTTTCACATTGTGCACACTGATCATTGAAGTAGGTTTTTTTTGTTTTTCTTTTTTCTTTCTTCTTCTCATGCTTTACTCCACTTCCCTTGGTTCGGAGAGATTTTTATTTACCCTGTAGGAAACTGTAATTTTGACAGAAAATTACTGGCTTCCAAGCAGTGCAATCAGAAAGAGAGACACACCCAGGAAACAAATCTTGCATCCTGGCATTTCACAGCTCCTTGGAACAGTTCCTCATCTTCTCCCCTAAGTCTACTTTTCCTGTTGTAGTCTCAGTCTTAGAGAATGTCAACATGAACTTTTGGGTGGGTCAAGCTCCAAATCTGATAGTTGTCCTGTCTCTGCCATTTTCCTGTGCACACTACTCCCTCCAGATCAAATCTGTTGCCCTGACCTTTCTCCCTGCAAGCTCTGTCATGTGCAAGGGCCTCAACACTTCCTGTTTGGATCGTTGTCACTCACCCTGGTCTCCACTCTCACTCTCTTAAGCCAGTTTTTGGAAGACCCCATTTATAATCAGGACATGTTTCTAATAAAAATTGTCAATCAATTTTGTGTCCCACAATAAAATGAAAAATCCTTGATGTGGCAATTAGAACCATTCTCTGGTGCCTATTCTGATATTTTCCTGAAATATGATTTGTTCTAGGTGTACTCTACCATTAGTCATTCTCATAGATTGCTGTGTATTTGCACATGTTCCTTCTCCCTTTGCTCATTTGCACCTTGTACTTCAAACCTCAAGTTACATGACACTCTCTCCATGTAACCTTCAGATGAGGCTAGGTGCCCCTTAACTGTGCTTCCCTGTCATGCTGCATTTAGCTTTATTGTTGTGCAGATACTACAAGGTTCTCCAGCTCTCTCACTTGGCTACATGCTCCTTGAAAGCAATGAATATCTTTCACTCCAGAATTCTTTAGCATGGTGCTTATCTATATGTCCAGGCACTATGCTAGACCCTAAAAATGGTGATACAGCTCACAGACATCAGTTATTCATTTTATCAGAGTTTGGAGCTGTTTCAATTAGTAGCAATATGATATGTTAACTCTGCTGATATTGAGAATTATTTACATATGACTGATTTATTTAGCCCATGCCTTACATTTGTTGTATTTCATATGATTGAAAACCTTGGGTTATGGTTAAATGATGTTTAAATTATACAGACAAATCAATCTAAAATTAAAAACATAGTGTTTATCTGGTATAAGTGACTTCAAAGATAAATACTGTATTCTACCAGAAGACATTAAAGTGAAAGAGATACGGAAAAAGGTCCCAGCGTCTCTGCCCTTTTGATAAAATCCATGAGCAGCTAACTCAAAGGGCGTTCCCTTAAGAGGAGGGCTGAGCCTTTCAGATACTTTCTGAAATATCATGTCCCCAAGTCTGTGGTTTTTGCCACTGTGTACATAGCTTTGTCTGCACGGCCTCAACATTTTAAATTATGTGGTAAAGACTCTGGTCTGCCGTGAAACACAGGAGGGACCAATGTCATAGTTCCTGAAAACACATGAGTACTCAATATTTACACTGCTTCTATTTCCATCAAGAGAGATTAAAGACAGAACTTGGACAGTGTTTGGTGGTAACTTTGTCTTGCTTTTTATTTTAATGTACCAAAGAGCTGTCTATGGCTATTAGTGTTTTTGTAACATTGCTTTTATTCTTAATAGCCAAATTGTAGAAATGAATGGCTACATGAATATTTTAAAATCCTACACATACGCGCAAATTCTAAAAATCTTGAATATACCTTCATCACTGAGGAAATTTTTATTTGAGAACACAGAAAGTCTTTATACATAGTGCAGAGAAAGAACACTTCAAACAGACTTTGGCAGCATGTGTCATTGTTTCTAAATGTAAAGTTTTTAAACATAGCTTGGTACAACAGTTTGTTACAGTTAAAATTCAGTTTGTGTCAGTTTTGGAAATCTAAACATTGTTTCTCTGTCATATGTCTTTGAAATGATATCATATGTTCTGGAAACTCAATGGGGTATTGAGAGTGCCAGAACTTACTGAGGAAAAAATGCATATGTATAACCATTATAGATATAGATATGGATACGACTATATATAAACTTGATGTATTTTTTTCCTATTTCATTCTCATTAGGTTTATGAAACAAATGTCATAATTGGGAAATAATTGTGGAAATTAGGTGATAAATGCATGCAATAATAGATAAATCTTTATTTTATTTGAAAATCGATGACTCTGTGACCTGGGCAGTGTTGGTCTTGCTAATTGATTGGATGGAGAGCTAAAAAGAAAGCTGTCAAACTCTAAAAGTGAGATTAGAGTTATTGCTTAAGATGCTCTGTCTTGCATATGTGAAAGCAAAGAGAAAATGAGGGCTTAGGATATCAAGGCGACAGTGACAGAGTCAGCAATTTCCCTTAGACCAGAAATAAAGGGCTACATAGGGGACAGGAGGTCAGTGGTCACAAAGAGCCAAAGAGGATCCAAGTTTACAGGCTAAGGTATTAGAAGCATAATATTAGGAAACCTATGATCAAATAAGAGAAACCATCTGAAAAATGTTTCCTGGGAGACTCTTGGTATACAAAACTGTATCGACCAGGAGTAGATTTTTGTTTTTTTTGTTTTTAAGGGACAGGGTCTCACTGTTCCAGACAGTCACAAAGGCTCTGTTTCCATTTTTTTCTACTAATGGAAGAATTTGCTCAACCTGGAGATCTACCTTGCACACCTCCCACACTCTATTCCTAATGTGATTTGGGGAAGAAAATGGTAGGAATAAATAAACTACTAGGTTCCTTGATCTGAATTTCATGCACATATTTTAGCAATAGAAAGAGAAGGTTATGAAAAAAAACAAGGAGATCAAAAAATTTGTTTTAAAATATATTGCTTAGAATTTGTTTAATTAACTATATATTGCTCTTTGGTGATTTCACATAAATGGAAAAGAACTGTCAACTGACGTTGCTTTTTTAGCCTTTGACTTTATCGTATTAAGTTGGTGATACTTTCATGGATTCTTAATAATGAATCTCTCATTAAAAAAAAGTGTTACCCTATTCCTATTTCTTATTGGCACAACTATTTCAGAGAACATGAATAAGAAATATTTGATTCTCCACTCATGGGGAGGAATGCAAATGAGAGTGCTTATATTTGGAAATCCATCTTCTGACTTTACCTCCAACCTTTACTTTAGCTTTCCCTGCAGGTTTATAAGGAAGTTACAGCCTTCTTTCACTGATTATGTCATTCTTTTTCTAAAAAGCAGTATCTCAAGGCAAAACAAGTTATCTTTTTTTTTTTTCCATAAATGGGGAACTGGAAGAATCACTTCTCTGACTGAGCATACTTGGTCCTTAGTACATTACATCATACTAAGTAGTGTGCTGGTAAATGTTTAACAACTGACTCTCTGAAAAACAAGTTAGTTATAAATTTTAATGATATAAAAGATGTGTAGCATAAAATGTATAAATATTTATTAAATGTGAAATACTATTTATTATAAATTTCATATAGTCAATTATATCTCAGTGAATAGTGTTTTTTCTAACCTCTTATACATGTAGACAACCTATGGTTGCAAGTGATCAATGAGTATAATTCTGACATGATTATTGGTTGGTAATTTTGTTTATGTTCATAAGTAAGATGAAAAGGAAACTGCAAAGATGGATGTCAGAATATCAGGTGTTCATCGATTACATGAGTGAATTCTTTACTCAATTAAGTAATACCTTTGAATATTGGAAGAAAATTCCCTCACTTATTATTGTTTGTGTTGTTGACATGGCAGCATTAGGTTTCAAGGGCAGCAAGAGAAACAAATTCTAGTCCATGGAGCTTTCCAGGCTTCTGCTTCAAGTATGTTTATGTCCTAATGACCAAATCAAATCACATGGCCAATCTCAGAGTCAGAGTGGGAGGACACTCAAAATTACAGGGTAAGAGAACCAATGTGGATACAAAGAAAGACATAATTTCTGTCCACATATGTATTTGATCTATTATAGAGGCACTCAGCCACATGTCACAGAAAGTTCACATAACAATGTTAAACTATAAAGACATGTAAGTGTATTTAACATGGAGTTGTTATATGGAAAGTTCAAGGGACATTTTTTTCCTCAGCTCCCCAATCTTAATTTTCAGGGTTGATTGAAAGTTAATGTATGTGATTCACTTGGTTTTATATTCTTGGTCACAAGATAGCTGCCAGCATCTAGACATCCTGTCCTTATAAAACTCTGAATAGACAGAGGCATTTGAGGGGTCAGAGCAGTGAGTGAGCTTAATGTGCATGCCTTACCCTTTTACTGGGAAGGAAAATGCTTTTCTGGAATCCAGCAGTAGACTACTCTTTGTGTCTCATTGGCCAGAGCTAGATCACATAGCCTAGTTTGGGAAACTATAATAGCAATTTTCAGGCTCTTTCAAGGAAAGGCTGGGAGTAGCTGATGGATAGTCAACTCACAGTGTCTAAGAAGGACTCAAAAATGTCCTAGAATCCTGTAATTGACCAAAGTCAGTGTTCCCTCTCATACCTTTGTGTCACTTAGCTCAAGGATTAGAGGCATGGCAGAGTTTAGTTTGTACAGTTTAGCTCTTATTGTTACCCCTTTACCACAGAGAACAAAGTGCCTTTTAAAAAAAATTCAGTGGACAAAAGCTGGAATAACAGTTTTCTATACCAAAAAGTAAAATGCCAGTCTTCAAAAGAGGAATGGATATAGAATGGTAACAATAAATATTTACCATTATGGAGGGGAGGGCACATCTTTTGAATGGGCACATCTTTTTCTGATTAATTTCAAAAAAAAAAAAAGTCTTGTGCTGTATTGCTTACTCTACGGCCTCCAAAGTACAGCAGGTCCTCTAATAAAGTAATTTGTTCAACATCGTTTCATCATAATATTGATGAGGGGAAAAGAAAGTTAATTTCCTGCTGGGGCCACTGTCTGTGTGGAGTTTCCATGTTCTGCCCATATCTGCATGGAGTTTCTGAGGGTACTCTGGTTTTCGCCCACATTCCAAAGATGTGCATGTTTGGCTCTTTGGGAGGTCTACATGGTCCCAGTCTAAGTGAGGGTGGGTATATAGGAGTATACCTGTGATGGGATGATGTCCTGTCCTGAGTGAGTTCCCATCTTTCACCCTGAGCTGCCAGGATAGGCTCTGATCATCCACAATACTGAATTAGAAAAATTGGGTAAATCATTATCTTGTTTTTATTCATCTTTCTTTTTATTATTTTTTATTAAAAGTTGTGGGGTACAATTCAGGGTTAGGTATACAAATGTTGATTATGCAGGTACCCTTGTTGATGAGATATGCTCCTTCCTCTCCTAGCAGGTTCCCTCAACTGCCAATCCCAGCCCCCCTCCCCTGACAGTTTCCCACTACTGTCAATCTCTTTCTTGTAGTATTATCATTGTTCAAGTTCTGCTTATGAGTGAGAACATATGGTACTCTGTTCTTTGTTTCTGTGATAGATCACAGAGTATGATCGACACTAAATCCATCCAAGTTGCTGCGAAGTCCATATGTTTGTCCTTTATGACTGCATAATATTCCGTTGTGTATATGTACCACATTTTTTTTTATCCAGTCCAGCTTCGATGGACAACATGGTTGGTTCCGTGTTTTTGCTATTGTGAATAGAGATGCAACAAACAGATGTATGCCAGTATCTATTGGTAGAATTATTTGAGTTCCTCCGAGTATATTCCCAATAGGGGAATTGCTGGATCATATGGAAGGCCAATTTGTAGTTCTGTCAGAAATTGCCACGCTGTCTTCCAAAGTGGTTGCACTAGTTTGCATTCCCACCAGCAGTGTAGAAGCATTCCTTTTTCTCTGCATCCTCACCAGCATCTATTGTTGCTGTTTTATTAATGATGACCATTCTTTTTTTTTTTTCCCCCACCTGCCTCCTACTGCCCTATGATGACCATTCTTACTGGGTTTAGGTGGTATCTCAATGTGGTTTTCATTTGAATTTCTCTGATGATGAGTGAGACTGAGCATTTTTTCATGTGTCTGTTGACTGCCCGTATATCTTCTTTTGAGAAGTGTCTATTCATGTCTTTTGCCCACTTTTTAACAGGGCTGTTTGTTTTTTTCCTTTCGGTGCGTTTGAGTTCCTTTTAGATCCTAGATGTTAGACCTTTGCCAGATATACAGTTGGCAAATATTTTTTTCCCATTCTCTGGGCTGTCTCCCTGCTTTCTTGATGGTTTCTTAGACTTTGCAGAAGCTCGTTAGTTTGATGAGGTTCCACTTGTCTATCTTATTTCTTCAGGTATGGGAATTAGGGTTCTGAATAGGAATTGGTTTCCAGTTCCAATTTCCATAAGGGTGTTTCCTGCACTTTCTAAGATTCTTACAGTTTGAGGTTTTATGTTTAGGTCTTTGATCCATTTAGAGTTAATTTTTGTGTATGGTTGTAGGTAGGGATCCTGTTTCAATCTTCTGCATGTGGTCAGCCAGTTTTCCCAACACCATTTACTGAATAGGTTCTCCTCTCCCCAGTAGTTGTTGCTGGAGGCTTTGTCAAAGATGAGTTGGTTGAGAAATTGATACTTTGCTTCCGGAATCTATATCCTGTTCCATTGGTCTGTGTGCTTGTTCTTGTACCAATACCAGGCAGTTTGATTACTGTAGCCTTATAGTAAAGTTTGAAGTCAGGAAGTGTGATAACTCCTGCTTTGTTTATCTTTTTGCTAAGATTGTTTTGGCTATTCACGGTCACTTATGTTTTTATATGAATTTCTGTATTGTCATTTCCAGGTCTGAGAAGAATGATGTTGGTAACTTAATGGATATTGCGTTGAATCTGTTATTCCTACATATTTATACTTCAGTCACCATCAAAGTACTTTCCATCAAGACACTTTTTCCACTGCTCAAAACAGTTTTTGACCTCATCAGTTTTGATGCCTTTTAGAACTTCTGCCGTTTTTTGTTTCACTTCTTCCACATCAGCAAACATTTCTCTTTTTTCATCCAGGGAAACAAAAAAAAGTCACTGGGGCAAGATCAGGTGAATAGGGAGGGTGGGGCATAGGGATCATGCCGTTTTTTGTCAAAAACTGCTGAACAGTCAGCATGGTGTGGGTAAGTGTGCTTTTAAATCACCTATAATGAACTGGGCAAATGCATTGAAAGAATCTCCAAAAAATATTCACTGAAGCCAAACTCAGTCTATCTCACAACAATGCTAAATAGTATACTGATGCCGATGGGTTCCTAGAGTACTTACCTAGCAGGGGAAGTACTGTAAGGGGCCCATCTTCCAAAAAATAATTCTGTTTTTTGGGGGCCTTCCCACATAAGTGCTTTATGACATTGTCATATACTTTTCATTTAACAAAAATTGCTTTTTGCAATCCATAATATACCATAGTAAACATATCTTATGTGTCAAATGTGTTTCTATGACTTTTTTTTTTTTTTTGGAGGATAAGAAAGCAGGAGTTTATTAAGAAGACAAAAAAAGCTCCCAAGTGGGAGGGGACTTGAAAGAAGGTTGCCCTCTATGACATTTTTAATGGCTACAAAATAGTAACACAATATACCTAACCCTGTTGCTGGGAATTTGTCATTTTCATTGTTTCTCTATTACAAAGAAATCTGCAGTGAACCTTCTTGTGGAAATATTTATGACACTATAGTTGGTAAATAATAATGCAACCCAGAATAGTGAATTAATCTTTATTATAAAATGATCTTGGGTGAAAACCTATTTAAGTACATTGTATAAAATTATTCTACAGTCAGTGCTCAGTGGCTCAGCCTGTAATCCCGCGCTTTGGGAGGCTGAGGTGAGTGGATTGCCTGAGTCCGTGGGTTCGAGACCCGCCCGGTCAACTTGGCAAGACCTCATCTCTACAATAAATCAAAAATTAGCCAGGCAAGGTAGCGCACGCCTGTAGTTCTAGTTACTTGGAAGGCTGAGGCGGAAGGATTGCCGGAACCCAGCAGGTCATGCCACTACACTCCAGTCTGGGAGACGGAGTGAGACTCCAACTCAAAAAAAAAAAAAAAAAATCATTCTACAGAAAAACACAAAAACTACATGGCTCTCAATGCAGGGAGAATCAATTGCACCACACAGAAACAAAATGTCTCGATTCCCCTAAAAGCAGATTCCACACAAATCTGTCTCCTTAGCTCAGTAATGTTATTTTGGAAAGTGTGTTTGCTCTGAATCTCAGCACACACTCCTTATCTGTAGAGCTTAAGAGGAATCATGTGTAAGTGATCTGCGTATGTGTTCTCAAAGCTTGTGAACACCCCAATAGCAGGCCTGCTTGTGGAATGAGTGTGGGATGTGGCTCTGTGTGACAGGCCTGTGGGAGAGAGCTTATTTCCTGACTTCCATCTAGTTGTTTGCTTTCTTTTCCTTGCCTTAGGCCCTGACCCATGTATCAGAGGACTGTCTCCCTTTGCTGGATGGCTGTAGAAAGAACAGACAAAAATGGCAGGCCCTTGCAGAACAGCAGGAGAAGATGCTGATTAATGGGGAAAGCAGCCAGGCCAAGCGGAACTGAGGGGCCTATTTCACACAGAGCTGAAGTTTACAGAGATGGTGTATTCTGCAGAATACCTAGTTTAATTATACACTGTATAGATTTGGTGTACACTTTACCACTGCTGTATTTTTATTTTTGCACAACTTTTGAGAGCATAGCATGAAATGTTTTGGGGGACTATTACATATTTTCTGCATATTTGTCTTATGCCACTGAACTGAGGTGATCAGGGACACCCACTCTTAGCACATTGATGAGAATACTGTTTGTGATATTTTGTGTACTGCAAAGTGCAAGGGGTGTTCCTGAACTGAGGTTTTTTTGCTTGATGATTTTAAGTAATCATTGGCTTTTGTGTTTACCAATTTATCAAGAATGTTTGGAATCTTTTCTTTTTTAAAAGTAGGTTAAGAACAAATTATCACACATTCTGTGACACTTAAAGCTTTTATTGCATAAAGAAAAATATTGACTGAGTGAATTTTAAGGAGAAACAAGTATATTTGTCACTAATGTCTTTTAAAAAGTTAAGGCACTCTGAAACAAATGAAAAGTACTATGAGGCAGTATTACAAAGAAAGTATATTATTTAATTGGCTTGCTGTTTTTGTGAGAGAACAGTCAGGAAAGAACTTTGTCATTTCAGTGTAGTAAGTTTTCTCAAAGGCTACTCACGAAATCACTTCCTTCTTGCCTATCTGATGTAAAGCAGGGGAGACGTAAAGAGAAGATCCAGTCACTGACTTGAGTGAGACATGGGTGTGATCCAGAAATGGCATAGCCCTGATGTCTATCAGCAAAGACAGATATTCCATTGGAAGATTCCTCTAAGCATATTTTTCCTTCTGAACTTCCTTTTTAAAAAAATAATTTTATCATTTTTCATCGCCTTACAAACCATAGTTTATAAGCCAGTAACTTAAATCTCAACAGGAAAGTAAGAGAAAAGTGATAATTGGAGTATTGACCTGAAGTGAGACATGACAATAGATAAGAGTACAAAATCAATCTTTTTTTTCTCTGTCGAGTGAAATTTAAAGAAAAGTTTTTAATTATATAAGCAGAAAAGGGACAGCACCAGTACTGGGGCCAAAAATGAACTCAAGGAAGCAATAAGGTAAGAAACTTTATACCCACATAAAATCTGGCAGTATTGTGATTAAGACACTGCCATATTTTGATTTCTAGGACAAGTCAACTGAGAAGCAGAGAATTTTTGGATGTGTACCCTAAACACTGACCTTTAGCTTGTAGTTTGTGCTATTTCTTTCCCATAGCATTTAGTACAGCTAACCTTTTATTAGAATCTGAGCTCATTTAAGCAGATCATTGTTGTATGTGTGTGCCCGTAAATATACATTGATTCGATAATGAATCAAAAAGTGCTTTAGGAAAGGAAAATCTGTTCCAAATATTCAGGAACATTTGTATTTGGGAAAAATAGGAAGATTTGTTTAATGTGTGCCTTCCTCCCACCCCTCCAAAAAAAGGCATTTGAGTTTCTATCACTAATTTGGATGGACAATTTATAGGGGATATGGTAAAGCAGCATCTCAAAGACCTTTCATCAAAGCATATTTTCCATCTATGTCCTTTTTCTCATGAACTTTGCCTAAAATTCAATATATTCATTAAGTTTTTAAAATTCTTAATGTGTATATGTATATATCTTGACATAATATAGCTTTATTCTTACCATTCAGACAAAAAAAAAGAAAAAAACAATTGCCATTACTTTGTTTTCATAAAGGCTAACCTAGGAAGCTATCAACTGTTTAATGCTATAGTGTTATTGCTGTAATACTTGTATTTTCAGGATGTCATTTGATTTTTATGTCATACAGGTGAGATTTGTAAGGTTGCCTCTTGGTGCACTCATGTGTAAATTACACAGTCTATCACTAAAGTAATAGTTATGGCTACGTGCTGGTATACACTCATGCATACATATATAATTCCCTAGTGTAGAAAATTGTTTAAAGAATAGCAATCTTTAATAAGTCTATCTTTTTATCCCACACATTATGATTTAGCAGTAATGCTAAAATATATAGTTATATACTTTAGTGTGTTTAGACCCCTGTAATATATGTCATTGAGAATTTTTTTTAAAGATATAGTAGATTATATGTGGAGGGTTTGTATTTTAACAAGCAAGAATATATATTTAGATTAGAAATTGTTTAGTTTGCCTTTGGATAATAGTTTATTTTACTTTACTAGTTTAGACATAGAAAGAGGTTGGGCAATTTCATGCCTATTTTATTTTATTGTTGGGTACTTTAGTTCATATAGAAGAAGAGTACTTATTTAGGACTGGCTAATTTGCCCAAATAATTTTTTATTTGTAGGAAAGTTATTCCATACATAGATTAATATCTGTGGTACATGGGCACAAACCAGTTTTGTACTTACGTGAGTATTTCCTTTCCAGTATCTTCTCAAGTTGGAAAAAAATACATATAGCCCTCCTTCACCATACTGTATATTTATGTTACCCATAAGTAGCAAGAAGTTGCTCTTGTTTTCTATTGTTTGTTTGTTTAGTTTTAGCAGAGTCACATAATACAATTTAATTTCAATTTTCAGCCTGAAAAGTCCCCACTATTTTACTAACTTGCTGAGAGATGTCTATAAAATTGCCTGGCCTTATATGGTGGATTGGCCTTTGCCAGTCACAATCTTGTTTGAAATTGTGTGTCACTTAACCTCTGTGTGCCTAAACAAATTGTGCTTTTAAAGGAGTTGTGTTTGGGTGAAGCCTTTGTTATCAAGGAGAATGTCACAGAAGGCAGCTACTTTATAAGCTTCAGTGGGCCCTGGAGACCACTATCTGTCAGAAATGGGATATTGGTCTAGAAAGCAGGTGATCTAATCCCACATGTCATTTCTTATGTTGAATTTCCAAGACTGAAAAAACAAAGACAACACATTTATTCAGCTTCCTATGCAGATCACTGGTAAATATGAGATTAGAGCTCTTTGAATGAATGATCATATTGTTACCACTGATCTCTTAATTATGAATATTAATTTGCTTTATTAGGAGTGTTGGAGATAAGTAGGTATATGGAAAGGAAACATGCTGGAAATACTGGAGTTAACTGTTTGGTCACAGAAATACTCTTGCCTAGCAGTGAAGTGCCTTTATTTTCAGCATAGAGCACAAACATTAGACCTGTTCCAATTTTGCTTACACTTTTTCTGGTGTTTTTCACCAGATTGTACTCCTAAAACTTAATAGGCTTTTTTTTTTTACAAGATTAATTTAAGATGAGAGGAGAAAAAAATGTAATTGCAATCTCTCTTGTAAACAACTGTAGTTAAATAAGGTGGCACAAATTAATTGCTCGGTGTCAGACATGCATCAACCCACCTTTTATTGAGTCCCTGCCACTCAGTTGTGGAGACAGAGCAGTGACCTCAAGGAGATCACAGTCTATGAAAGAGGTACTGGATAAGAGACTTAACAGCTTCTGATACTGCCAATTTAACGTAAAAACAGAGTACATTGTATCACTTCCCTTTTCATCTCTAATGTATGTACTATGCACCTTCTTTACCTGAAACTCATTAAGCATCTATCAGTGAACAAATATCCTGTCTTTTCGCAGGTATGAATCACTTAACCTGTTGACAGTTTAAGAACACCTTATGTACAGAGTCTTATTTTCTTCTATATAGACTATTCTTTCCATGTGCTAGCCAGGTAGTGATTACTCAGAGTTCTTTTGGACTGTCAACTGTGCACAGTTTTGGACCCCTTCTGCTCTGCCACGAGGAGTGAAGAAGAAAGTATTAAAACTCACTTGCCATTCCATATACTTATCGAGAGCCTGTGTAAACATGTCTTCGTGAATGTTGTTGAAAGAAATGTAAATAGTTGAAAATATAAATTTCTATTACAGTTTAAGAAAACATTATAAAGCATCACTAGCCACTGTTAATATCTATTTGTATTCTTATACCTTTTCAATATATTTGAACAAATATAGTTTCTGGCACTATTTTTATACTAGAAAAAGGAGTCGTATGTATATTATGTTTAGCTTTTAAGTCATTTTAAATAGTCGTGAATGTTGATTTCATTTCTTCCCTCTCTTCCATCTTGAGTCTCATTTCAGATGACTCTTCTATGACAAAATCACCTTAAAGGAACACTTAGCCACCTCTGATCCCTGTAAAATCGTGCGATGATGAGGGTGGGTTTCCATTGTGCAAACTCTTCACCTGTCAGTGGTTTCCTCATTTTGTTATGCTTTGTAAAAATAAAAAGAATGAATAAGTATGTATGAATATTGTGTGTTTATTAGAGGACTTGGCATTTTAAAGGTTGGGAATTAATATGGGATTTTGGATTTGCGGCAGGGAGAATGGGCCCAATAATTTGAAAGACTTTAATCAAGCTAACCTGTGATCTTATTGGCTGAAGAAAAATGTGGCTTAATAAAATCCTTTTCTTAACCAAACTCCTCTCGATAAGTCTTTTTATTTATACCCTTTCATTCCAACTTGAGGGCAGTGTTTTCCGTTGCCTTCTCACTTCAACAGCACTGTGGAGGGTGCTCATTACCAGCCTCATGCTACAAGAGGAGGAAATACTTGCCAAGTGGCATGAGCTGGATTTGAGTCCAGAGCCGTCTGATTTCCAAGCAAGTATTTATTCCACTTCGTTCTCTTTTTTAATTTAAAATTTTAAAGGTCTCAAATCTATTGCTATGGGTTAAATGAGCTACCTAGAAGCATTAGAGACAAGACTCCCTTTACCGGTGTGGTTTGTTTTGACAGTTAACATTGCTTAGCTAGGTTCATCTGGTAATGCTAATACATTGCCTTCATAGAATCTGGCACCGCTGTGACTCAGTGCTCAGTGCATGTCTAAAGGTGTGAAAGTATGAGTACTGTAAAACTTCTGATTTCATTATTTTGCCACTAGACAAGCCCTCTTTGTGTGGGGCAGAATATTTAGGTTATGCTTAGTTCACTTGGTCAGCTAAAGGAAAAAATAAAAGTATAAGCTTAAGTAAAACATTACCTTAGATTTTCTGACCACTAGAGAGTGCCAGAGTTTAAGTTGTATTTTAAAAAGTAATCCTCCCTTACTAAGAACTAATGAAACTACTTTCTAAGAGTTTTAATAGCTAAAGAAAAAAAAAATTTAATCAATTGACAATTTAAGGTAAAAGATATAATAGGGAAAAATAAACTACTTCATATTGGTTTGTTTTGTTTTAAGATTTGGCTACTGGCCGAGCTCAGTGGCTCAGCCTGTAATTCCAGCACTTTGGGAGGCCGAGGTGAGTGGATTGCCTGAGCCCGCGGGTTCAAGACCCACGCGGGCAACTTGGCGAGACCTCGTCTCTACAATAAATCAAAAATTAGCCGGACGTGGTAGCGCGTGCCTGTAGTTCCAGCTACTTGGAAGGCTGAGGCGGAAGGATCGCTGGAACCCAGCAGGTCGAGGCTGCGGTGGCCGGGAGCGGCCACTGCACTCCAGTCTGGGCGACAGAGTGAGACTCTAACTCAAAAAAAAAAAAAAAGATTTGGCTACTGTCTTTTGTCTGGTGATCACATCCTGAAGACTTTCTCCAAACAAACAATAAGTGATCACTTGAAGTCTCTTTGATGCTCAGCCTTCCATCCATGGAGACATCAGCACTTCCTACAGAAAAGGGAAGTATTTGATAACTCTTGAACCTGCATTCTTGCCATTAGCGGTGCTGCCTTCTCTATATTTGATACATGTAAATGTCAGGATATGATTTCCTATTCTTAAGGCACATAATGCTAAATTAAAATAAGTATTTGAACTTGCAGAAAATATTCTCTATGATTTTGTTATCAGCTTATCACTCAGGAAAACATGTTTCCAGGCCACAACCCATTTGTTCCGAATAAAAATCCACAAGCGTTATGAATAGAATCAAAAACAAAATTATTTCAATCAAAATACACCTGACTAATTAAATGGCATGTGTGATTTCTCATTCTGGCTTTCCTCATTTTAAGTTTGTGTCTACGTGTGTGCATATGCACACACCCGTGCAAAGATGTGTTTACAGTAGACCCAAGAGATTTTATATCAGGTAGCCATAGGCACGAAGCTGATTCTTTCTGTTATCTGACAGTGATCCCCACTTCAGGATTCCTCTTGCTAAGCTGGAATCTGAGGGACAATTTTATATAGCTAAAGGAGAGAGGGAGCACAGAATATGAGCTATTATAACAGTTTTTAACTTTAATATACCCTACGTTAATACTTTAAGAGCCGTATCTCACATTTTCACTTCAGATCACTTTCTCCTTACCCAATAGGAATGTTTTTATACTTTATATGACACCAAACAGCATATTCCTGTAAGAAACAAACTTCCCCCTTTACAAACCAGCTCTCTGGAAGTCAAGAATTCTCTGGTCTCATTGATCTACCTAAATCAAGGAGGAAAGGCATGAAATATGGTCAACAACAACTCTACCTCAGTTGTGACTGCTCTTTCTCCAGAAAAGCCAATAGAAATAGCTACTAATGTTGCAAGCTTATTAGAATAAATAAATCCAGCAATCCTACTACTGGGTATGTATTCAAAGGAAATGACATCACATGGAAGAGACACTGGCACACACAGGCTTATTACAACACTATTTACAGTGGCCAAAACATAGAATTAACCAAAGTTTCCCTCAAAGGATGAATAAAGAGTAAAGCAAAGGTGTTACATATACACGATGGAATACTACTCAACCATGAATGGAGTCCTTTTTGTGGCAACATGAATGAACCTGGAGAACATTGAGTGAAATAAGCCAGACGCAGATAAATACCTCATAATCCTGCTCATTTTAAAAAGCTGGTCTCATAGAAGTATGGAGTAGACTGGTGGTTACCAGAAACCAGGGGGTGGTGGGGGTGGAAGGAAGGATGGCAAGAGATTGGTCAATGGATAGAAAATTACTGATGGGTAGGAGGAATAAATTCTGGAGTTCTATTGCACACTATTATTATAGTTAACAATATTGTATATTTCAAAATAACTAGAAGAAGATTTTGAATGTTCTGACCACAAAGAAATGACAAATGTTTTAGGTAATGGATTAGCTAATTACTATAATTTGGTCACTTTATATAATATAATCACAAATGGAAACATCACACTGTACCCCATAAATATGTACAATTATTAGGTGTCAATTAAAAATTAAACTGTAATAAAGAGTAAATAGGTAATACACTCCTTGAAAGATGAAAGCAGGACTGTGCCCATCATTATTTTCTCTGTTTCTTGGAACCTCTGCTTCTCTTTTTCTATTCTGTTCCATCCTCTGGTAACATTTGAGTCTTCCCTAGCCTCAGAACACCCACCAGAAGCACACAGTGCTCCTAAGCTACTAGCATCTCTCTGCATTATTTCTTGTACTTTGAAGGTACTCGACAAATACCAGTTTCTGTCCTTCCTCACTTTACATAAAACTGAATTTTGTATAATGAAAGAAGATAATTTTAGTGAAGGGCAATGGGCAAATCAATACAGCATTTTAAAGGAAATTCTCGGTTGAACAAGAGCTGAAATTTAGTGTGAAAATATAGACTAAATAATCAAAAAAATTCTCAGAAAAAAAATTCTGTTTTTACTGTGAAAAACAAGTTACTTGCTAGACTTTTTATTAAGAAATCAATCACAATTGTGGGGTTACTCCCAGTGGGAATTTTTGTTGCTAGGCACCAAGGAAAGTTCATAAAGGCTAAAGGTCAAGAATCTTGTGGAGAAGACTAGATTCATATCAAAAATAAACAATTTCAATCCAAAGAGAAGTATTTTTTTAAAAAAGTAAATAAGTCAACAGAGGATGTTCATTCATCCAGTTACAAATAGTTGATTCTCTACTAAGTGTCAGGCTAGGGTAAACCACATAGGCATGGGTCACAGAGCTTGTAGTTCAGTGGAGGGTACATACAAGGGCAAATAGGCAGCTATATGTACTGAGGGCAGGGAGTGGAGGGTGCTTAATTCAAAGTTGAGGTCACAGTTTTGTAAGGGTGTGACACTTGGTTTAGTCAAGTTAAAAAGGAAAAAGTATTCCAGGCAGAAGAAATAGCATGTCTGAAGACTGAAAAGCAGCAGATGAGAGAACTTGAAAGATTTCCATTACTTATTAAAATATTTATAGAGATAGGTGCTGCCAAGATGGCCATCACGGAGCAGCAGACCAGTGCAGCACATCTCTCACTGAGCAAGGCAGAGAGCAGGGACCCAGCTGCTGATAGATGAAAACATCTTGAACACTTTTGGACAGGTGAAATACCCTGCACTTAGCAAAAGTGTCTTTGAACACAAAAAGACCAGAAAGTGACAACAGATGTGGGAATCCAGGTAGCCCATCTCCCACTGTGCACCAGGCTCACACAAGAACTGAAGCCCTGCCCAGCTAAGGAAAGTGGTAAGTGAGCCAAAAATACTTTGGGATAGTTCACCCCCTCCCAGTCATGCATTGATTGTCAGTTCCATGGGGGAGGAGTCCTGGACAGGGCACAGCGGTGGGCAACCACAGCCCAAACAAAATGGAAAAAAAAAACCCCATGCTTGGTCAGCTACCGTGAGCACTGACTCACAGGCAGGGAAAACCCACCTGCAGAGTGAATCTAGCTGATCAGTGACTGGTAGCCACCTTCCCATCCAGGTCTGGAAGAACTACCTCCATGCTTTGTATCCCTTAAGGGCAGAGCCCACCGTCTCCTCTGTGGCAGAGAACTCACTCTATTTCAAGAGCAGAGTGTAGACCTGAACAGGGAGAGAGTGACAAGATACCCAAAGGCTTTCTCAGAGGGGCAGGGGAGGCTCCTAGGCTGTAAACCACAGACAGCAGACAAGAGACTCATCCTCTTCCCCCTTTGCTCTCCAGAGAGTGCTAGCAGCAGGGGCCAAAAACTGGTTCACTAGTTAAGCAGCAAGAGGAAAAGTCTGCAGTGACAGAAACATGCCGCAAGCTGGAAAAAGTAGCAGAAGTGAATGTCCCTCCCTCCCTGCGTGACTTAGATTGAGCCACAGAAAGAGCCCTAGAACAGAGGGTAATTGAAAAGCTGCAGAGCAACACAACCAAAGTGGAGTTATAGAGAGGGAAGAGAGACCTGTCACAAATGAGGAAAAATCAACAAAAAAAACAGACAATTCTCAGAGTCCTAAAGAGACAGCACTCAAGAAAGCAGCTATGAGAGCACAAACAATG
>CAUYQG010263797.1:0-12595 GCA_963574415.1 Tarsius wallacei
TTAGTCTAAAGTGAATAGAGAAAAAAACAGAAGGACTGGAGGAAAAGAAAAAAATGGAATTTAGCTTGAATCCTCACAAGTATATTGAACACAGCCTAAACTATAAAAGGTGAAAATAAAAAAATCCAGAAGAACAAAAGAGCAAAAACAAACCAATAGCAACAACAAAATTGAAAGATGAACACTCAATCATTCACATACACACATGAACAGAAAATGACAAATAAAAGAAGAAAGAAACAGAAAAAGAAAAGACAAAATATTTTGGGGTAGCAGATCAAACCCTCACATACATATTCATGCACAAAGGAAAAATATTTAAAAATTGATTAACAGTCAAAAAATTTTAAAAAAAAATTTTTAAATAGAAGATTAAAAATTTTTTTAAAAAAACACTGTCTTCTTGTGGCAGACTCTGTAATTGTTCCTCTAACCAGGTCTCTCCTGCAGAGCCACCTCTTTCACTCACTCCTCAGTGTCTGAAGCAGGGAAGGAGGAGGGGCAGTGGAGGTGGGTGTGACTACAGTCATCCCCTCCCACTCTAGTATGGTCAGGGAGATCTCCTCCAGTGAGGAGGTATGGGATCTCTCTTCTCCAGATACGTACTCAAGGTGGGGGGAGTGGGTGCCCCAGCCAGGCCTATCCTAGAATGGAGTTCTCCTATTGTGACTGATGTCCAGGCTCCGCCTGTGTTTGTCCCTCTCAGTTGTGGCTCAGCTGTGTGGGTCTGACATTCAGAGGATTGCTGAGGAGGAGGGGGTTTAGGTCAGCCCTGGACTCATCACTGATTTCTTTGGAATTCTTCCTCATCCTTTTCTGGCCACACCCTTTGTCCCTCGGCTGGATCAGGGTAGGGGGTGGGGCGCCTGGAACTCAGCATTAGTCAGGTCCCTCCGAACTCTGTGCTTTCAGGATATTCCCTCTGGGTCACGATCAATCCCTGAGTAGTTGATCCTCCAGTCACAGAGATAGGGTCTGGTGCTCCATGGTGAGCAAGTTAGAGCACTTTCCTGTCCCGCCTTCAGTATGGTGGTGGGGTGCCTCTCTTGTTCTCTTCCATGGGACTTGCCTCTGGACTCCCTCTGCAGCCCTTTTGCCAGTGCCTTGCCAGGGACTGAAGTGGTGAAGCAAAACCAGGAGCTGGCAGTTTGTCTCCTGCTGCACTGGTGAGGCATAGCGTGGGGCAATATTTTCCTCCCTCCCCCCACACCCCCCGTTTTGTCCGTTTAAAAAACAAGTAATGACTCTGGGCTTCTGTGATCTGAGAAGAGCCAGGGACAAGCTGCAGAGAAGCTGCAGCACCAGATGTTGCACCAGGGGCTGGCCACTTCCTCACAAACCCCCACTTAGACAGTCTCTCCCAGCATTTTCTTCCCAGGGAGGATTTGTTGATTAAAAAAAAAAGAAAACAAAAGAAAAGAAAAAGAAAATGGCGCTTGGCTTCTGCATCCTGGGAATTGTTTGATCCAAGCCCAGCAGCTGTGGCACCAGCCGCTGTACCAGGAGAGCCCTGGATGCCAGCTCCCTAGTCCTCATTCAGTCAGCCACTCACTTGTCCACTTTCTCACCAGCATATACACAAAATTTTCCATACACTCACTCACTCACACAGGGACTCACATTGTCCGACTGTCTCGGCTGCCATCCTTCCAACCTCTCATTGTGTATACTTTTATACTTTAAAAGCAAATATGCTCAACTCTTCTCTGATATTTGGAGTTTTACTGGCCTAATACCTAGCATATGCCAGCTTAAATTTTTCATTGTTGTTTCAGAAGCGTTAATCTTACCTCTTTTATTTCAGATTCTATGTGCCATTCTACTAACCTTATTTCTTCAAATGATCAATGCTCTCTCACCATCTAATATTTATCTACATGATCTTTTTATGTCTGAAATAGTCTTTTCCTCCTATTGGGCAGTCTTCAGGTCTTATTTGAAAGATTACAGGTTCTAGAAGGTATTCTCTGACCTTTTACATTTCTTAGGTTTTTTGCAATAAGTGCACTCTGAGCTCTATGTATCTTCTCTTCTACGACACTAATCAAAAGTGGTCAAAAGTACACATTTCATCTTCTGTCATCCTCAGAAGTTCTGTGGAGGTAGAGTCTGGATTGCATCATTCACTGCTTCAAACCTACCACCTCAGACTGTATCTGTCAGAGAAATGATTTTTTTAATGAATACTTTCTGAACTAAAAAAAATTGATCTTTGAGATCCTTGAGAGTAAAGATTGCAGATGCTTTTTCCTCCATACCCTTCATACACTATTGTATAAGGTTCAAAGTATATTAGAAGTCCTTAATAATTATTAAGTGCATTCCAAGAATCCTAGAGTTATAAAGTGTTTTGTAAACACTCTAACATAAAATAGTTAACTTTAACTACATTTTAGAAGCAAAGAATCAAAGGTCACATCATAGACCACACTAAGACTCAGGTTTTCCAGCATGGGGGAAGGAGTTTGCTACCACAATATGCTGCCATACAAATGGATGCAATTTCAGAGTTAAACTACATTATTTAGGTCATCAAAAGGATACCACAACTGTTATAAACAAATGCTATCTTATTTCTTCATCACCAGGAATAATGATTGATAGCAAATACCAAATCATTGTAGAAGTTCTTGTAGAAGATTGTTAGATTTTAGAAGATTGTGGAGATTTTCTATGTTCTGATATATTTGACATAAGCAAAAAAAAAAAACAAATTCAAAAGTATTGGTTTCTAGTATACATGCATTCTCTATAACACATGTGAGCACTTGCATATACACGCACACATACAAACATCCTTTCACTATTCATCCATGCTCCAATTACAAAAAAAAAAAAAAAATTAGGCCAGGTGCAGCAGCTCACACCTGTAATCCCAACACCTTAAGAGGCCAAGGTGAGAGGATTGCTTCAGTTCAGGAGTATGAAACTGGCTGATAGCAAAACTTCATCTTTACAAAAATATCAGAAAATTAGCCAGGTGTAGTGGGACACCTATGTAGTCCCAGGAACTCAGGGGGTTTAGGTAGAAGGATTGCCTTAGCCCAGAAGGTTGGGACTTTGGTGAGTCATGACCTATGCCACTGCACTCCAACCTGGGCGACAGTGAACTCTAACTCAATCAATCAATCAATCGATCAATCAATCAGTCAATAAATATACAAACAAATAAATAAATGATTAAAAATAAATAAAAATTAAAAAATTAAGACAGTTAAGTTTGGGCTGATACATATAGTAATGGTCAATGTCGTGTAATGCCGAGTGATTCCCTAGGCTTTTAGTTCAATATCGTGGGCAGTGAATTTATCCTTTGAGGGAATTGAAGGATCTATACAGTACTTTGTCCAATCATTTAATAAAGTTATCTAAAAGAGTTAAATTTTCTCTAAATGACTTACATACCAAATTATTTAATTAGGTCCATTACATCAAAAGAAAATATTTGTCATGTAAAGTTCTTTATTCTTTAAGAATGAATCCACAGAACATGACAAGACATTTTCTATGTTAATTGAGATTTTGAATATTTTTCTTAACTTTTGTAGAAGTACTGTGCAATTTTACACATTCATTTCTTATTTTATGCCCAATGAAAGATATGAAGTAAATGCTGAGAAGAAAACAAATTCTTTGTTCTTTTTGTTGCTCTAAAACTGCCTATACTGATAATTCATTTTTCTCATATTTCCAAAAACATAACTGTGGTCATAGTGTACCTTTCTATTTTGAGATAACTTTCTGTTTTGAGATAAGCACTACAGGCATATTAGGTAGAAATGTTATGATTTTTTTACTAAGCAGATAAATATTGCCATAAGATGCATGCTAACTTAAAATCTAAGGAGTTGTAGGTAGAAGTGATAGAATTATGTTCATAAGTGAGGAAATACATCAGATTTCAAGATATTGTTCTTGAGTTTGCAAAGTGAGATGACAAGACATGAATCATTAAAATAATGAATCATTTTATCTACAATTATAATCTGGGCATTCTTAAGACCTGTAAGACTAATGGATTGTCTTTATACCAGATAACTCATGGCAGTTCAAGTAGATGTTGGAAAATATTTGAATTTGACATTTTATGTTGATCACATTTCAAATAGTATATCGACATGTAACATGACTTCCTAATTGTGTGTTTGCATATCTGTGTATTTGTGTATATGTTAATCATTTCTCTCTTTCCCAAACCCCAAACATCTTTGTCATGTATGCATTAAGTGAAAGGAAAGAGATATGAGACCTTAGCAGGAAAACAATGGCGTGTTTTTTTAATAAATATGTAGAGTAGTTTTTAATCCTTTACTTTCACTAAATGAACTTGTGATGGTAAGGTAGGTGTAATTAGAGCTGTCAATATTGAATTCCAAATGTGCACTGCACTATGAATTTAATTTAAATTCTCTATCCCTGCTTTTCCCTTCCCATCACCACTGGGAGAAATTGAAGCACTTGGCTGCTGCTGTGGCAAATTGGATCCTAATAAGTATGATGCTTTACTGCTTCTTGTTTTTGCTAAAATACAACTGCAGTATTTCAGAAGAACTCACCTGGGCATTAATTCAACAAGAGATGTTGGTAGGAGCATTCTATTTTCCACGTTTTGATATCTCAGTGAATGACTTGCATATAAAGAGGCCAACAGCTGGTTTTTATCATTTGCGTATGTGCTTGCCACTTCAACCTTGGGTCCAGCTGACTCACCTCAAAGGGCTTAGAAGCAATATTTCTCGCTGTGCTTCAAATTATTGGAGATTATAATTTTTCAAATCTTAAAGTATAACAAAATGTAAATGATAAATATACTTAAATATGAAAAGATTGATTTCAGAATCTGTCTTTAAAATATCACCCACTTCACGGGTCATGATAAGATCTTGTTTAAAAGAGGATCATGGCCTGAGAAATCAACATCTGCCATACAAAAACACTAAAAACAGAAAACCATCATTTTTTTAAAAGTTAATAATAAAATATTTTAGAAAACAAAGCTTATTAGATATTTTATAAATGGAGAAGTTCAAAGGTGATTTAAAACATAACAAGTGCGTATAAGACTGGGAACAACTGAAACTCGTATGCCCTGCTCATAAACCTGTAAGTAGAAACAATTCTTTTGAAAGATTTTGGTGGTCCACTCATATGAATATGGCTATTACTCTCAAAAGCATACGTGCATAGTTGTAGATACCTACATGAACATTCATAGCCCCACTATTCACAATAAGACAAACGAGAAACAACACGAGGTCCATTAACAGTAGACTGGACAACACAATGCCCAACAACAGTAGATTGGATAAATAAGTTGTAAAAAAGACATAAGAAGAAACGCTATTCAACAGTGAGAATGAACAAACAGTTGCTAATAAAATAATATCAATTAATCTCACAAACAGTATTTTAAATTAAAGAAACCAAGGGGAAAGAGTCCATATTACTCAGTTTCATTTTAATGAGTTGAAAAAGAGCAAAATCTAATATAAAGTTATAGAAGTCACATTAATGGTTATCTATGAGGGAGCTTCTAGAGTGCTGATGGTGTTCTATTTCTGGATATAAGTGGTAGCTATGTGCAAGATTTCCCTCTGAGAAAATTCTCTAAGCTGTCTCCTTATCATTTGCCCACTTTTTACATGTGCCAGCTTTCAATTAAAAAGTTACTTAAAAGGGGGCTATATGAACTAGAACAAAATATTAGATATCCTCATGACAAAAATCTTATTTTCTATGTTTTTTTCTGTAGTACTTTGCATGTAGGTTTATTTCTGCATATATTATGTTTTTGTTTTCTGACATTGTAAAATTATTGTCAGAGACTATTCATTGCTATTCTTATAAACAAAGGACCTATCATGGTGTCTGTCTGTCAAATGTTAGTTTTATCAGTGAAGATAAGAATAATGTTAAAAAATAACAGTCATTGAGTTCTTATCATATGTCAATATTTTTGTAAATTATTTGTGTATCAACTTATTTTACTTTTATAGCATATTTAATTGAGTTAATACTATCTCTATTTCAGATGAAAAAATTGAAATACTTGGTAGTATCGCTATTTGCCTAGAAATGAATGAACAGCGTGTGGTAAAAATGGTATTGAAATCTGGATTCCAGAGATTAAGTTCTTTGGTTTTTTGTTTTGTTTTGTTTTTTTGAGTTGGAGTTTCACTCTGTCGCCCAGACTGGAGTGCAGTGGCCGCTCCCGGCCACCGCAGCCTCGACCTGCTGGGCTCCAGCGATCCTTTCGCCTCAGCCTTCCAAGTAGCTGGAACTACAGGCGCGCGCTACCACGCCCAGCTAATTTTTGATTTGTTGTAGAGATGAGGTCTCGCCAAGTTGCCCAGGCGGGTCTCAAACCCACGGGCTCAGGCAATCCACTCACCTCAGCCTCCCAAAGGTGTGGGATTACAGGCTGAGCCACCGAGCCCGGCGAGATTAATTTCCTAACTACTATGCTACAAAAATCAGAAGATTAAGCAGGTAATCACGCTGGCTTGGAACACAGTAAGTGTGTGTACTGTGTAAATGCTCAGTAAGTGTGAACAATGAATACACCATGCAATTTATAAAGTTATATAACTTAGTGACTACACTTCTTGTGGAAACATCAACATCTGTTCATACACAACACTCTGCAATAGCCACTGAATATCCACTGTATTAAAACATCATATGAAATTCTAGCTTTTAGAAATGAACATTTAGAAGACAGAAATTAACAAAATGAGCACATTTAAGTATTATTCATGACACCTACTGGATGTTTAAGCATACCTAATAGGGTGCAATGTGCACTGAAAAAAGTAAAGGAAGCCAGTAGGACACATCTATAGAAGACCAAGAGATGGCTGATTTGAAAGAAAGAGAAGAAGGCAGGGCTAGAAAATGCAGTTAATTGGGCAAAAAACCTGAAGAAAGTGATTACAGACACCTGGAGGATGGTGCTATGTGTGAAGGTCAACTTAGTTCACTTGGGTAGCTTAAGTCCTACTGCTTTTTAAAAAATGTTGCAAAGTTACTTTTTAAAGATAAAACTGAATGATCAAGGTCACACAGATGATATGAAGTGAAAAAAGGCAAAGTCATCAAGGTTAGACCTCTCATTCTGTATGAGTTGCTTTACTATTTGAAGTTTCTAAAATATGTTTGTTTTAAAGATAGTAAGCAGAGTAGAATATACAATCTTGTAGCTTTCTCTTACACAAAGAAGACGATGATCAGTGTGAGCATTATCTTATTCTATTGTGGTCTTTAGCAAATCCTAATCCTAGAGACACAAGTTTTAGATGACTCTGTTATTTCCACTGCCCAAGTCAAAAGTCAGTCAGTGGTGGCTGAAGGCTGACAGAATTGGTACTGCTGGGATTCTGAAAACATCTCTCCCCTTAAACTGGATGGAACAATAACACTGCCTTTGTAACATTTTGACATTCATCACTTTTTGTCATGTCTCTAAAATAAAATCCCCAGTGCCTGGGAACCTGACACATCAACATCCAATCATCATTGCAGGACTCAGCAACCACCTTACTGAATCCAGGATGACATTGTGTGGTTCAACATCATTTTGCTGAAATTCTGAGGTGAGAAGAAAAGGTTAAATATAGGCCTTTGGTTTCTTTTAAATTTTGTTAATTTAGATAAAAATCCCAAACCTTTAGATGTCAGGTCGATGTTTATAAACATATATTTCTCAAACAATGCAAAGTGATTTCAAATTAACCTATGTTCTGTCTGCTTTTCACAGAGCTCAAACAAGAAGTAGAACAAGTGAATATGGCAGGCAGGCAGATATCATGAACATTTTGTTGAAACTAGAGTTGGACAATTATGTACAGTCTTGCGAAACAGTGGACATCATTACCCTGGAGTGATCTAGCTGAGGCTGTGAGGGTACGGGGAGGAGAATTCAGGCAGGGGAAGTGGTTAAGAGGATGTCTGCTATGAAGAAGAATCTGTGATTACTCATCAAGAGTCACTCTGAAGTTTTTCAAATAATGATAATTGTCACTAATTAACACTTAATATATGCTGGCACTATTCTAAGTAATTGAAAACATCATCTAATCCTTAAGACAAGCTATGAAATAATTATTATCACTCCTATTTTATAAAGAATCTGAGGTTGAAAGAAGCCTAGAGACAGCTTTAGCTTCTAAAATGAAATGCTGGGCCTCAAAACCAAGTCTGTTTTCCCTTTTATCTGATGACTCAAAGTATATGAGTGGGGCCATATTCTTGTAAAGCAGATTGGGAAAATTGGGTTGAGTTGAGACAATTGTTCAAATCTCTAAACAAGGGTCCTGGAGTTAAACACCTCTGAAGTAAATCTCTCCATATTATATTTGATTATAACCTCGCCCCTCATCCAATTCATTAAGGTTTAAAGGTGCTTGTGTTTAACTAAACTCTAGAAAAATTAAGTCAGTTAAAATGGTCTTCTTTGAAATACCTAAATTAAACTTTCAAAATGTTGAATTGGTAATGGCGAGACTGAAGCTTAGTGAGCCTGAGATTCCTTTCTTGTAGTCTTATTGTGGAGTCAAAAGAAGACTATTTCAAAACTAATTTTTTAATATTTAGCAGACAAAAAAATTCACTATCCCAGAAAGATATTTTTATAAAGTCAAAACATTTGTTTTTGTCTTCTTATAATTTTTATGTAAAGAATACTTTCGCAGAAATGTTGTTTTATTCCAAATTAGAAGTTTCTTTCTTGTTGATATGGTACCCCATTTGGCGGGTTCGTTATACACTTATTTTTTCTGTCTAATTTCGTCCATGCAAAACTGGATTTCATGTATAATTTTCGAGATATTAAGTATTTGGAAGAATTAGAGTGGATCAGAAGTGCTAGTAATGACTGCAATGATCCTAACTTTCCCCTAAGCTTGAGTAAACTTTAGACTGGATTCTTCCTAACTCAAGACCACCGACCTTTCCTTAGAGCCTCTACTTTTAACTGACTTTAGAAAACTTGTGAATTCTTCCCTGTCTTTTTAAGATGAAATATTTTTGAAAGCCTGTTGCCAATTTTGCAACAGTAATGTCTTTCTCAAGAACCCGGAAGGCATCTATTTAAAATGTAATTATCAAGATAGTGCCCCTATCTTCCTCTCTGTGTAGGAAGGTAGGAGCCTAACTTCTAAGGATGCCTTGATGCAAGTTATAAACTACTTCCTGCCATACATATGAGAGACGTTTATTTTCTTTTAGATAAAGCCAAAGCAAACACGGATGGCCTAGACCCCTGTCTGTCCCAGCGTTTTAAGCTCTACAGGCTTATGATTTAATGTTAGTAGAGCTCAGTCTTTCATTTCTATTGTAATAGTCTTAAACAAAGCCTTCCTTGCCTGTTTAACTTTGCCCGGTGCAGTTTTTGCTTTGACATTAATCAGCAGTACTCCAAAGAGATTGATAGAACGTTTCAGATAAATCATGATGCTTATACTAAATGAAGTACAAAGATAATAAAGCAAACATCAATCCTGTTCTGTAACATAAAATGTTAACAAAAGAGGCATGACAGTCTAGTGGAGAGGACATGAGACTGTGAAGTTAGGAGATCTGGAATTCTAATTAGACCACTGAATGACAAGCTGATAGACAGCAGAAGACAGGACTTCAGTTTGTAGCTATGAGATCGTTCATCCTGTACACATTCAGCAGAAGTTAAAGAAGCACCTGAATCCTGAAGATATACAATGAATCCACTTTGTAGATTGTATATTAACAACAGGAAGACTATTATAACTAGAGTGTGCCAGAAATATAATTATTTTAGCTACTGATTATATTATATGAATATATATCGCAGACCCTCCTTAATGACCCTTCAGTAGTCTATAGTTAGAAATCCCATAGAAGGGAAATTACGAAGCCAAAGCAAATTACTTCTGTTTGCTGTCACATTTTCTTTATTCTAAACGGATTGTTCTTTAAAGTCCATATGCACTTTAAATTTTAATATTATTAAACCTATATTAATATTATTCATATCCAATTAGTAAATTGCATGTTTACTATGTTAAATCTACTTGATTTTTAGGTATTTAGATGTTTCAAGTATTTTAGGTATTTAGATATACATAAATAGTTATATATTAAAAAATGAACAAAGCATGGTATATTAGTTTCCTATTGCTGTGTAACATATTATCACAGACTTAAGAATTTAAGAAAATACTCATTTACTATCTCGCTATTTCTTTGAGGTAGAAGTCTGGTGGGCTCAACTAGGTAATCGTGTAAGGTTGAAATTAACGTGTTGACTAGGCAAGGCTCTTATCTAAAGGTCCTAGGAAGAATCCACTTCCAAATTTATTCAAGTTGGCAGAATTAATTTACTTCCAGTTAAAGGACTCTTTCCTTTCTGGTCATCAACTGGATTCAGCAATCTGCCTATAGAGACCACCCATCTTCCTTTTCACATGACTTTCCTGTCTTCAAGGTAGCAAAGGCACATTGAATGTTTCTCACACTTCAATTATATCTCTGACATCAGCCAGAGAAATCTCTCTGCTTTTAAGGATTCTTGTGATGACATCTGCCCCATCCAGAGACTCCAAGATAATCTCCTTATCTTAAAGTTAAATGAACCATGTAGCATAACAACCACAGAAATGATCATTCCTCATATGTACAGGTTTTGAGGGTAATGGCTATACAACTTTGAGGGTCCATTTTAGAAATCCTGTTCACCACACATAGTCAAAATGCATTTTTTAACTGAAAGGCTAGTTTCAATTAAAATATATATTATAAAATATTCTATTTTTAAAAATTGATACAAAATAATGGTTAAAGCAGTAGCTTATAATTACTAAGAAATCACTTTTGTTTTGTTACTCTGCATAGTACTTTAAATGAATTATTTCAACTAATTCTCATAAAGAGAAAACATTGTGGTGAATACAGTTATTATTCTCTATTTTACAGATAAGAAAGCTAAAGTAAAGAGAGGTTAAGAACTTGCCTGGAGTCAAATATTCAGGCTTCCAACAAAAATTATAAAACTCATCCAGAATCAACAGATCTGAACTCCCCACAGTTTGTTGTAGCTCTTAATATCTAAGTTTCATCTAAACTTGAGGCTACATTTGGAAACAATAAACATCAACATTCTCTTTTAAGATTGAGAAAAATTCTGATTGGAAAAATGGAATTTTTCAAAGAAAAATTGTAACTTTCCAAATAATTTTATGTATAATAGTGAGGCCACCATTCCTTTGTTCCCTAGGAATTATATATGACTGGTTATACCTTTTATTCTGTGGACTCATTCTTACTAAAAATAAATTTCTTCATGCTAGATAATAATCCTTCTTTCTATCTCTTTATGCTCCACAGTTTAACAAACTAGAATAAGGTGAGACTTTAAAAATCAGAGGAAATAAAATATTCAAATCTATTTTCTATGGCTCATTTGCCGTGGGATATAATAAATTATTAACTCTTCTGTGTTGGTTTTATCATTAGTGAAATAATGATAAGAACCCACTTAAAATGAAGTCATGAGTGAAAAAATAACTAATAAAAGATTGAAAACTACTTAATAGACATCAAGTGTTCTAATAATTAATAACTATAGTAATAAAAACTTCCATCTACCAGCTTGGGAATTATATTTCTCATTGTTTTATCTGCTTATCTTTTGGGTTATAATCTTTTACATATTGAATTTGTGCAGTATTTTCACACTCCAGGCTATATTTAATAACTTGATACATATGATTCTTGTACTGTTAATCTTATTGTTTCCTTAAGCTTACTACCATAGAATTTTAAAAGCTGATCATGAAACAGAAAACTAAGAGCTGTTATTCAAATAACTTGTTTTAAAATATAGACACAGTAACCTAAAGCAAATGCTATAGATAATTACTTTATTACTTTGTTTGCTTTTATTGTGATGCATCAGTCAATGTTCAGGCTATTACTTTGTCTTCTATATATAAAACATTTAGATGAATTACAGAATCTGCAGAGAGGAAGGGAAATAAAATATAAAGTTCAGATGTTGTTTGTTGAAAGAAAAATAAATGAATAAATGCATACATGTATGAAATAATCTATTTCAACCACCATCTTAAGTCAGGAATTTCATTTACCTTGTTTCTGTTTGAAATTTTGTTGACAAAGAACTAAGTATTTTATTTTTTACTCACATTTTTATTACTGGTTCTTATATGAAACTAAATATTTTTTTATCCCTAATTCCTGTCAATTTATGTAAGATTTTTAAAAATATAAAGTCGACTTCACTTTCATAGATGTAAAATATTTGACAAGACTTAAGACCACATTTAAATTTCCTTATTTAAAACATTTCTATATTTCTTATTTGTTTTTTGTTTATCTTTCCCATGTTGCAAAACAGTCTATATAATTATATTCTGGAACAGCCTTAGGTTTTCTTTTTTTTTTTTTTTTTGAGTTGGAGTCTCACTCTGTCGCCCAGACTGTAGTGCAGTGGCCGCTCCCGGCCACCACAGCCTCGACCTGCTGGGCTCCGGTGATCCTTCCGCCTCAGCCTTCCAAGTAGCTGGAACTACAGGCGTGTGCTACCACGCCCGGCTAATTTTTT
>CAUYQG010263802.1:0-18405 GCA_963574415.1 Tarsius wallacei
CATAAAATCTATAAGGGTACCTGATCTCAAACCAGGTGAAATGAGGACCAAAGATTGTACTCCACATCTTTAAAATTTAAAAAAGGAAGACAGAAATTTAAAAACAATCAGAAAGCACATAAAATGATAGCAATAATGATCAAAATAATATCATTAAATGTAAATGGACTAAATTTTTCATTTAAAAAACATAGTGGTTGAATAGATAAAAACACAGGACTTCACTCTAAGCTGTCTAGAAAAATACTCACTCACTTCACCTAAAAAGACACACATAGACTAAACATGAAGGGATGGAAAAGACATTTCAGGAAAATGGAAACCCAAAAGTAGTAGGAGTACCTATACTTATAGCAGATAAAATAGATGTCAGTCAAAAAACTGTAAAAAGAGACAAAGAAAGTTATTATTTGATAAAAGAATAAATTCAGGAGGAAGATACAGCAGTTGTAAATATAACTGGTCAACACTGGAGCACACACAGATATCAGGCAAATATGACTAGATACAAAGAGACAGACTGGAATACAAAAACAGTAGGAGATTTCAATATGTTCCTTTCAGAAATGACAGACCATCCAGACAGAAAACCAACAAAGAAACATTGGAATAAATTACACTCCAGACCTAATGGACCTAACTGACATTTTCAGAACATGTCATCCAAATGTTACAAAGTACATATTATTCACATCAGCACATGGAACATTCTCTATGATAAACCATATATTAGGCAATATAAAAAGTCTCAACAAATTTTTTAAAATCAAAATTATATTAAGTATCTTATCTGAACACAATAGCATAAAGCTAGAAATAAGTAACAAGAGGACTTTGGAAACTGTGAAAATATGTACAAATTAAGTAACATATATCTGAATGACCAATGGGTCAATAAAGAAATTAAAAAGAAAATAAATGATACTAACATAACTGGATATCCATATTCAGAAGACTGGCACTAGATCCCATTTCTTACTATATACAAATAACTCTGAGTTAAAAACTTAATGTCATACCTGAAGCTATGAAACTATTAGAAGAAAATGCTTCAGGGCATTGATCTAAGGAAAGATTTCTTAAAAGCACAGGCAACCAAAGCATAAATTTGCACATGGGATTGCAACAAGCTTAAAAGCTTCTTCACAGCAAAGGAAATAAGCAACAAAGTGAAGGGACAAGCTACATAATAGAAGAAAGTATTTGCAAACTATCCATTAGACAGGGAATTAATAAACCAAATCTAGCAGGAATTCAAATGACTCAACAGCAAAAACTGAAATAATCTGATCAAAAATTGGGAAAATACCTAAACAGACATTTCTCAGAAGAAAACATGGAAATGGGCAAGAAACATATTTTTTAAATGTTCAACATCACTGTCAGGAAAATGCAGCTGAAAACTATGTGAGATGTCATCTCATCCCAGTTAGAATGGCTGTTAGCAAAAAGACATGAATAAATACTGATGTGTATGCAAAGAAGGGGAAACACTCATACACTGCTAGTACAGCCATTACAAAAAGTAGTATGGACATTCAATTAAAAACTAAAATTAGAACACCCAAATAAACCAGCAATTCCACTACTGGGCATATATACACACGCACACACACACAAAGGAAATCAGTATATTGAAGAGATAGCTGCACTCTCATGTATATTGCAGTACTATTCATAATAACCAAGATATAGAATCAATCTGAATAAATAAAGAAAATTGTGTTTGTGTGTGTATATACATGAAATGTTATGTAATAATATACACAATGGAATATTCAGCAATAATAAAGAATGAAATTATGTTGAAGCAACAAATATAAGTGGAGGATATTATGTTAAGTGAAATAAGCATGGTATATAAAGACAATTATCAGCTGGGCTCGGTGGCTCAGCCTGCAATCCCGCGCTTTGGGAAGCTGAGGTTAGTGGATTGCCTGAGCCTGTGGGTTCGAGATCCGCCTGGGCAACTTGGCGAGACCTCATCTCTACAATAAATCAAAAAATTAGCCAGGCGTGGTAACGCGTGCCTGTAGTTCCAGCTACTTGGAAGGCTGAGGAGGAAGGATTGCCAGAGCCCTGAAGGTAGAGGTTGCGGTGGCCGGGAGCGGCTACTGCACTCCAGTCTGGGCAACAGAGTGAGATTCCAACTCAAAAAAAAAAAAAAAAAAAAGGGAAGAAAGAAAGACAATTATCACACGTTCTCAGTCATATGGGGGTGCAAGGAGTTAAAACCACTGATCTCATAGAAGTAGTGAATAGAATGCTATCAAAGGCTAGGAAGGGTAGTGAAGAAGAAGGATAAAGAGGTGTTAGTTAACAGGTATGTAGCTATTAATAGTTATATGGAAGGAGTATGTTTTTGTGTTTGATGGTACAATAGGGTGAATACAGTTAAAAATAATTTATTATGTGTTTCAAAATATCTAGAAGAGAAGATTTGGAATGTTCCCAACTCCAAGAAATAATACATGGTCGAGATGATGGATATCCCAATTACCCTGATCTGATCATTACACATTATACGTGCAGGTATCAAAATATCATGTTGCCCATAAATATGGACAATTATGTATCAGCTTTTAAAAAGAAAAATATCACAGTTATATAATTATACAATGTTTTATTGTGCTTCTTCATCCTTCTAAAATCTATCCTATCAGTTCTGCTACACTATTCTAATCTTAATGTTTCCTTTCACATTAGCACCTTTTGTGTTACTTCCTTGGCATTTTCTAACTGCTGAAATGTTTTTAGATGAAAAAATAAGTGGGAAAGGAACTTTGGTATTATTACATTTAACTTAATGTTTACTTGCGATTCATAGCTAAAGATTACCCTTTTCCCTGAAACACATATAATCATCCATGGACAGAAAATACCTATTGTATATATTCCTCTTGAATTAAAAGTAAAAACCTAATTTATTTGTATTTGATTTAGCAGTTTCCAAATGAAAGGAATAAAGCAAATGTGTTTTCTCAATCTCTGACTTTCTTGAAACAAATAAGATAGGTGAGAAAAACTAAGCTATGGCATATGATTTATGGAAATGGGTATTTATGAAATAATTTATATAGAAATTATAAAAATTATGTACAAATTTCATTTATCCAAGAATTGTGCACTGGTCTCCAAGGTTCTTCTTTTGTGAGATATAAAGTACAGAAGCATTAATTATATGAAATAGGTTGGACATGGTAGGTCACACCTGTAATCCTAGCATGTGGGGAGGTTAAGGCAGGCGGATCACTTGAGTCCAGTAGTTTGAGACCAACTGGGCAATATAGTGAGTCCCTGTTTCTACAAAAAAATTAAAGAGTTAGACAAATATGGTGCCATATTCCCGTAATCATAGCTACTTGGGAGGCTGAAGTGGGAGGATCACTTAACTTAGGGGTTCGAGACTGTGGTAAGCTGTGATCATGCCACTGCACTCCAGCTTGGGTGACAGAGTGAGGCTTTGTCTCTCATAAATAAATAAATAAATAAATAATTTTACTGAAATAAATGTAGATTTTATTTACTCTCCCAAAAGTTTTTATTTTTTTGTTTGAAAAAATGATTAATGCAGATTGCATAAGGAGTAGCTTTATTTATACTATAATTGATTTTAAAGACAATTTTCCTACTGAGGAAGCCAAGATTAAATGAAAAATACAAGACAATTTTTTTTTACTCCTATATAAGAATAAACAAAAGTAAACTAATTTTATCTTCTTGTTTTGTGTGACCAAATGTTTGCTATTAAAGTAAAACACAAATTCACACAAATTTTTATACTTTTTATACAGTAAGATACACGCAGATTTTATCTATCTATATATTTATAAACAAACACAACATTTATTTATTTACAAGAAGTAATTATAGATTTTACCACAGGGCACTTTTTTCCTATAGATTTCAAATTTTTTAAAATGTTTGTCTCATGCCTGTATGGTTTTTATAATATTAGGAAAGTAACCTGGATTTAATTTCCAACCCAGATTGCACGCTCCCCAGGCTACTTTGTTCAACATCTATAAAGCAGAAAATTACTTATTCCACATGAAAGCACCTATTTTAGTTAAGGAGAGGTGTTAGCTTCTAACAAAGGAATAAAGTGTATTTTTCTTTGTTTTCTGTTGGAAATACAGGAGTTGAGGCCTTTCAGCAGGGTATGTCAAGTCACCCCACAAAGTTCCTTTCCCAGTGTATTCATTGCTCTGTGTACTACCACATGTTTTTCTCATAAAGAAAAGAAAAATGTAGTTATTAGATATTCTAATTATATGTTTCTACAAACTGAATTAACACGGAAATGGCAGATTGCTTGGGGGAACATTTAACCCTGTGCCTTTAGAGCATTCAAAAATATTTGTGTTTCTATACACCGAACTCTTAATAGCCATTTGAATGTTTTTCTCAGGATATCTTCACCTAAGAGACTAACTTGCTTTATACTGACACAGTATCTACTATTAGAACTCTCCCACATTGTTTTGTTTTGTTTTGTTTTTTCTTGAGGAGGTATAACTTTTTATTGCCCCCATATCTGAAGGTTTAAGGTAGAAGAATAAAACCTTGCAGTATGTCCATTTATTAACAAATGTTTATATGCATGTGTGTTTGTGTGTCTGTCTGTGGGTGTTTAGGAGACAGGGTGTGTGTCTGTGTGTAGCTGTGGGTGTTAGAAGGAGAGAGAAATCTAGCTAACCATAACTAAGAAACATCAATGGAGAGCTGGAGAGATAGCCTTCTTCCCCAATTCTATGATATTTGATTTCTGGAATAGGGAAAAAGTTAGTAGCGGTCTACTTGAGATTTTAAAAATAATGTTGCAAGGTAATTATGATTATTAATTTATATTTTAACAAATAATCAAATTTAAGTGATAGAATAGAAAGCATAGACATTGGAGCATAAACTTGAATGGAATATTGCCAGAAATAATTTATTTTTCAGGGATACTAGAATGTTGGAACTTCTTTGCCTTCTAATTATTAAGAACTATTGATTCTATGTGCTGTCACTTCCATTATGGTGTTTCCAAAATATCAACTAAATCAATCTTTTACATTAAATCCAGTTAGAAAAAAAGACTACAAATATAAGTGCATCCATTTCTTAAAATATTGACATTTGGCTATGATAATATATGTATTCTTGTATTCTATTAGAACAAAACAACTGGGATAAAATGGAGTGAGCTCAAATTTATTTAAGTTCATAAATTTCAAAATACATGTAAAATTTTGAATGAAAAATTGTTAAGATTTTTCCCTACATACCTTGAGAAGTTTTCTGGTGTTATTTTTTTTTTTTTTCTCATGTCAACATGGAACAGCTAGATTAAGTAAGACAGTATTTTAGACTCAGGTTTGTTTTCTTTTTTCTTTCTTTCCACAAGAGGTCATAGACTACCAGTAAACTGGATCTTGGTGGATTAAATAAAACATGCAAAATTGAATTCTGGAATTGAAATATCTTTTATAAAATAGACACCTTGTATCTCTCTCTTCATTATTCCTTTCTCTTGTGGTTCTTTCCTAATTCAAATGTACACTTATTTTAAAATATGCAACTTCTACCAAGTTATACAAAATTTCTTGCCTTCTTTCCCAAGACATACACAGTGACTTTTTTTTACTGTGCTGGGCAAACTTTGAACTCCTAGATGCTATTTATGATAGCTCAAAATGAATGCCTTAATAAGACTACAAAGCAAAGTAATGGCTTGAGAAGCCTCCTGATGAAAAGGCTGGCAGGGAGGTAGTGCTAACCACATACAAGGATCATGCAAGAGGCTATGGGAGGTCACAGGTTTTTAAGGAGTGAGGATCAAGCAAGGTCAGATTGGTTACAGCCAATTGCACAGTGCATTCTTCTCCATTCATTCCCAGCTGAATCTCTAATTATGACCTATGCAATCAGCGTTGAAGCACTAAAAAGTGGAACTGTATTGTTCCATGGTGAGTGCTTAGCAGAAAAGCTGGAATTTGATACTTAGTCACAGTTTGCAAACAATGTGGTTGAACCACCTGAGGGGTCACATTTTTACATTCTGAGGCAATTTATTAGTAATGGTACCTGTCAGTCAGAAATCCCCCCAAAGCTCTTTCATTACTAGCCATGACTTTGATATAGAAATGGTTCAAAGTAAAAGGCAAATAAAACAAGAGCTAGATCATTTACAAAGAAACATTCCCACATTCTCTTTATCCTTTCCTGATGAGTAATCTTTGTAGTTGTACTCTAAGTGGTATACAGATTATACAGGATGGGTTATTTTAAAAGCAAGCCTTTTTATTTGTCACTGAGGGGTTGTTAAAGTCCTAAACTATTTTCATGACTTATTCTATTTTAACTCAGAATATAAACAGAGGCTAACACTATGGTTGAGACACTGCAAGCAATGACACTTTGCCCAGCTCTAATACTTCAGATAGGAATGATTCAAATTTACAAAATCAGTCTTAATTTGGAAAGAGTGCTTCATAAAAATGTTTTAGAGTTTTCTAGTAACACACACACACACACACAATTGTATACATACATGCATGCATACATGTAAACACTTTTATGTTTCTAGTGTATAAAGCAAACTTCCATTTCTGATTGCAAGCAGTTTTTTCAAGACAAATATAAAGAATTTAACAAAAATTACTTTTCTAATCTTGGAAGGAAATACCACCTTTTACAAATGGATGAAATGTTTTGATAATTTTTATTTGATTTTTCCATACATGCTCCTGGAATTTCTACTCTGTTATATATTTCTTTCTTTCTTCTACTGACTTTCATTTGGGAACTTATCCTTTTCAACTGCATTTCTGACATCATAAAGTATATTACCATATAGAATAATGTCACTATTGCCAAATACTCTCTAAGTGCAGGTTTTTAACAATGAAAGTCACGTTCTCTAAGGATTTTATATGGTCAATTTTAAAACAATGAATAAGTGGTTTAAGGTAAAAAATATATGTATAGCATATGGTAAAAAGCAAATCCATCAACTGAAATTTGATACACAGACCAAAAAAAATGTGAAAGTAGCCTAGATTTTATACTGTCTCTTTGTTTCATACTAATCATTAAAAAAAGAAACACACTAAATCACACAGTGGTTTGGGAAATTTAGTGGAGTAAAAATAGCCAATATTTAAAAATAATTGTTATATACCAGGAAATATTATCTGTGTTTCACATGTAATATCTCACTTAATCCTCAAATAATGTAGTATCTCAATTTAGTATCTCAATTAGTCTTTTCTTTTTTAATGACTAATATGAAACAGAGATGGAGTAAAATCTAGACTACTTTCAAATATTTCCAATCGTTGTATCAAATGTCAATTGATGGACTTGCTTTTTACTGTATGTTGTAGACTCTCAAAAAGAACAACATAATGCAGTTAAAATAATCAACATTTTAAAATCCTTGTTACATACCAGGAAAGATCATCTGTGTTTTACAAGTAGTATCTCCATTAATCCTCAAAATTATGCATCAATTTGCATCTCTAAAATCCTCTGAATGTATGCATTACTATTCCTAATTTAGCAAATTAAAAAAATTTTAGCTCATGGTCATACACGCTGCTTCACTAAATTTCTGATTTGCTCTATCAATTGACACATTATTAATCTTACAATAATATTTACTGCTTAACCCCTACATTTTTAACCTGAGCAACTTATTTGATTTCAATTTTAAAAGTAAATAATTATGATACCTGTTTTATATTGTATGAATAGTTTTCTAATCAAGTGTCTACCACTATTCTTTTGAGTGCTGGAAGCTATGCATCAGTGTATGCATATCTATGTATACATCTTTTGACCCCATCCTAAACTTCCCCCTAAGCATTTCTATTGCCCATAAACATTGACATTTTAGAGTGAAAAATTTGACTTTGTAAACACCAATGTAATAATTAACTCAAGCTAGAGTCATAAAAACATGCTAAATAATTGGCTAAAAGTTGAAGAGTAGGATCTTTACATAGCTTCAAAGTCACACCCCACAGATAACTTGATAAATACATGCAATAAAATGTAACTTTGTAGTGGAGGAATACCACGAAAAACACCTTAACCAACTGGTTAAACTCAATAGCTTTAAAAAAGTGACACTGTCATTATGTGAATCTGATATAATATTAAGTGCAAAATAACACCTGTAGCATTCTTGCCAAAGTTGTTTAACCTTAATTTAATCATTACTAAACATTCAAATGCATCCAGATGGTGAAACATTATATCAGAAAATTAGGCTCTCCCCTTCGAAGAAAAAAATGTTAATACCACAAATAACAAAAAAGGCTGAAATGCAGCAAATGTACTTTCACGTGAAGGAAAACTAAGCAAACATGCAACACAATTACAGTGCAGGATCTTTTGGCTTTTAGATCAAAATAACAAGGAAATAAACAAATAACCAAAGAAATCTTGAAACACTTGAGAACACTTGAATAAACACTATGTACTATATAAGATTATTGTTAAAGCTTGATTTACAGGAGATTGAAAAGCATGAGGAACAAATAAAAGTAAATATATCAGAAATTTTTATTTAGCTCATCAATTAATAAGGGAGATAGTCAGATATTCAGTCAGTCCAAAGCATATTTGAGGGGTTGGTTCTCTATAGGCAAATGAATAATGTAATATTAAGATAATATTGCTATTATTTTATAAGTCTGCGAGTATAATTAAATAGACCAACCAATAGAAAATTTATCAAAGTTATAAGCCTAGAACTACTGGGTATACCAAAGGACATCCAGTAATCTCTTTTATCTAATGACAAGTATCTGAATTGTTTTACTTTTTAAAATTTATTCGATTTTTTATTTTAAAGATATGGGGTACAATTCAGGGTTAGGTACATAAGTGGTCATTGTACAAATTATTTTTCTTAACATTATTATATCAAAGTTAATGTTCTTGGTCATAGTAACAGAACTGCCATTCCTGTAGAAGAGACTATCCTAGCTTTTAGAAATTACATGCTAAATATTTTGAAATTATATTTCAAGATGTCTGCAATTTGCTTTTAAATGGGTCAAAGATTCTGCTTGGGGAAGGCAGAACCAAATTGTGTCAAAACTATTTATATCTAATGAACTGGTCCAGGTAATGGATATGTAGTTGTTCATTTTTCTTATCTTCCAACTTTTCTATAGGTTTAGAAGTTTTCAAGATATTCATTTTGAGGACATAATGATTTTTTGGCAACTTTTGACACTTTTTTACTTACTTAAATTTTGAGATGATATCTGTTTATTTATGTGTGTACACCCTGGCTTTTTAAGTCATAAGAAAGCCTTAAAGCTTGGGGCATACATTTTGATGTGAGATGGGGTTTTTTGTTGTTGTTGTTTGTTTATTTATTTGTTTGTTAGCAACCTTCAAATATCTTAATTACTACTTACAAGCTGTGTACTATTGGGCAATTCAATAACACTCTCTATGTTCAATTTTCTCAGCATTATGTTAGGGTATATCAATCTTATACTTAATGCTCAATGAATGCTATCTAAGTTAATAGTATTACTTTTTTTTTCTTCTACTGGCTTCCACTTAAAAGATTATTTTAAAACATAATATGGGCCTAATTTAGAGAGCCTTGAAAAGTATGTACATGTAACGTAGACATGCTTGTACTCCACTTACTTACTAAAACCTGCAATGTCTTTTGTTATTGGCTGGGCATCTATGAGCTCATTTTATTGGTGCTGATTATGTCTTAGTGTTTAGCATCTCTAAAAGGTAGTTGTATTCACATGCATTTAGTTAGTGAATGCAAAGTTTTTAAGTTGAAAAACTCCTTTAATCATGGAGATTTGAGTTTAATATATACATTAGTAAATAAAGATGGGAGCTGTCTTAATTAGGTGAGCAACTTTTACTTAGATCAGATAGGAAAAGTTATAAAAACTTAAGACTTAGAGAAGTAAAAATGTTCTCAAATTTTCTCCCTTTTCCTTCAAGTTTGGCAGGCATAATTTAAAACAATATTTGGAGAGAAGACTTGGAGTAAGAGACAAACTTTCAGAGGAAAAAAAAAAAAAAAAAGGACACAGAGGTTAGTTCCAAAGAGAAATAAAATTCAATTCTTTTTTTGTCCATTAAGGATCCCAAGGTACTTGCAATTTTAAAGGAACAATCCTTTGAAAAAGTTTGATTTATATAACTGCTCATAGTATTTTAAAATTTAGGCTATGCATTAAATTTCTGTTTAATTTAGCTGTGTTATAAATCGGTATTTATTCTAGTTCAAGGAAACTCTACTTTAACCACAAATAGAGAGTATGTTACCTATAACGTGATTAATAGCATTATGCTTTACTACAAATAAACAGTTGAAAAATTATTTCAGATACTCTGTGCTCTTAAGACTCACTGCAAAGTGTAAACTTAAAATAGATATGAAGAGGTAGAATGTTGTTAAGTAAAAAACTGGTAAAGTGATGAAAGCCTTCCTTTAGAATTTTAATTAATGAATAGTATTGAATTGAATAATAAATTGAATGAATTAACTAGTAGAACTGTATAAAATGTTTGTTTATAAGACAGAAGGCAGAGGCATTTACTTTAAAGCTTCTGGAAGAAAATATGGATACAAATGAGTTAGGAATATATTTTCCTGCCAAAAAGTCTATGACTAGTTTGTTTCCATTACAAATTTTTGTTTAATTTTAACTTAAAACATATTCTTATAAATATTTGTTTTAATTTTATATTTTTAGTGATTTAATATAAAATTATGAAAAGCCTATTTATTGTGTGCATTATGTCCATCACAATAAGAAATTGATAATTTTAGAAATGGTCTTTTCCTTTCAATTATTTTATTAGATATTGTTCTTCAAAAGGAAGCAGGAGCTGTAATCTTAATATCAGACAAAACAATCTTTAAACTATCAAAAATTTAAAAAGATATGGAAGGACACTGCATAATGATAAAAGGTTCAACCCATCAACAAGAAATAGCCATCCTAAACATATATTTACCCAACATAGGAGCACCGCATTTATAAAGCAGCTACCAAGTAAACTAAAAAAATACATTGACTCTAACACTATTGTAGCTGGGGACTTAAATACCCCCACTAACAACCCTAGATAGATCATTGAGGCAAAAACTCAACAAGGAGATCTGGAACCTCAACTTGATGTTTGACCAAATGGACCTAATGGATACCTACAGAACATTCCACCCAACAACCATGGAATATATATGCTACTCATCACCATATAGAACATACTCCAAGACTGACAATATCCTCAGCCATAAATCAAGCATAAACAAATTTCATAAGATGAAAATACTACCTTCTCACACCACAGCGGAATAAAAATAAATATCAACATCAACAAAATTTCCCCCAAACCTACAAAGACATGGACACTAAACAGATGATGCTAAATAACTCCTAGGTCAACATGGAAATCAAAGCAGAAATTAAAGATTCCTGGAAACAAATGAAAATTAAGACATCCTACCAGAACTTCTGGGATGCATGAAAATAGTACTAAGAGGGGATTTTATATATCTACAAACACACATCAAGAAAACAGTAATATCACAAGTTAACAGCCTAAAAAAAAAATCACCTAAGGAAGCTGGAAAGACAAGACAACCACAACTCTAATATCAGCAGAATAATCCAGATCACCAAAGTAAAAGCCCAAATACAAGACATTGAAGACAAAAATATAGAAAAAAAAATCAGTGAAACAAAAGTTGGTTCTTTGAGAGGATAAGCAAGTTTGATGGACCCCCCAGTCAGACTGACCAAGAAAAAATCCAAATAAAAACAATCAGAAATGCAAAAGATTAAGTCACAAGTTACCCCGAAGAAATACAAAAGACTATCAGAGATTACTATGTACACCTGTATGGAAACAAACTCGAAAACCTAAATGAAATGGAGAACTTTCTGACATCGCACAACCTCCCAAGGTTGAAACAAGAAGAAATTCAGACTTTGAATAGATCCATAAAAACACAGAAAATTGACTCCATCATAAGAAAACTACCTACAAAAGTAAGCCCTAGACCAGAAATTTTTCCAGTAGAATTCTACAAAACATACAAGGAGGAGCTGATACCAATCCTATTGAAAGTATGCCAGCAATTGAGAAAGACAGAACTCTCCCCAAATCATCTTATGAAGCTAATGTCACACTGATACCCAAACCTGGTAAAGACCAAACAAACAAAACTACAGGCCAATATCCTTGATGAAAATAGATGAAAAATTCTTAACAACATTCTAGCAAATCAAATCCAATAACACATCTCAGAAATCATCCACCATGACCAAGTAGGCTTCATCCCTGGGAAACAGGGCTGGCTCAACATCTACAAGTTCATATATGTAAGTAAATAAATCAACAGATGTAAAAACCAGAACCACATGACTATATCATTAGACATAGAAAAATCTTTCGATAAATTCTGGCATCCCTTTTTGATGAAGACCCTTGAACACCTAGGCATAAAGGGAACGTACCTCAAAATAGTAAGAGCCATCTATGATAAACCTACAGCCAACATATTGCTAAACAGACAGAAATTGGAAGCTTTGCTCCTGAAAACCAGAACAATACAAGGTTACCCACTCTTATCCCTCCTGTTCAACAGAATGTTGGGATTCCTAGCTAGAACAATCAGACAAGAGAAGAAAATCAAGGATATCCAAATAGGAAAAGAGAGAGTTAAGTTATCCCTCTTTGCTGATGACATGATCCTACATCTTGAAGAACAAAGAGAATCTTTCAAAAACCTCCTTGCACCGGTAAAGGACTTTGGCAAAGCCTCAGGGTACAAAATAAAAATGCAAAAGACAGTTGCAGTCTTATACACCAACAACAAACAGGCAGAGAACCAAATAAAAAGCACAAACCCATTTACAGTAGCCACACAAAAAAGGAAATACCTCAGCATCTTCCTAACCAGAGATGTGAAAGATCTCTACAATGAAAACTATAAAACTCTGCTCAAAGAAGATAAAGGAATGGAAAAATATTCAATGCTGATGGGTTGGAAGAATCAACATTATAAAGATGTCCATCCTATCTAAGGCAATCTACAGATTCAACACAATACCCACTAAATTACCAACATCATTCTTCTTAGACCTGGAAACAACAATAAAGAAATTCGTATGAAAACATAAAAGACCACAAATAGCCAAAACAATCCTTAGCAAAAGAAACAAAGCAGGAAGTTTCACACTTCCAGACTTTAAACTTTACTATAAGGCTACAATAATCAAAACAGTCTGGTACTGTTACAACAAGCATATAGACCAATGGAACAGGATAAAGATACCAGAAGCAAAACCTTAACTTCTTAATCAACTCATCTTCGACAAAACCTCCACCAGCAACCATTGGGGTGAGAAGAACCTATTCAGTAAATGGTTCTGGGAAAACTGACTGACCATGTGCAGGAAATTGAAACATGACCCCTACCTATCACCATAAACAAAAAACAACTCTAGATGGATCAAAGAACTAAACATAAAATCTCAAACTATAAGAATTCCAGAAAAAACTGCAGGAAACGTTTTTATGCACATCTGAGTAGGCAACTAATTCTTGATCAAGTCCCAAAAGCGAATGTCATAAGAGATAAGGTAGACAAATGGGACTAATTAAACTGAAAAGTTTCTGCAAAGCAAAAATAGTCATTAAGACAGTGGAGAGAGAGCCCACAGAATGAGATAAAATATTTGCCAACTGTATATCTGACAAAGACCTAGCATCCAGGATCAAGGAATTCAAACATGCTAAAAGGAAAAAACAAACAGCCCTATTAAAAAATGGGCAAAAGATATGAATAGACACTTTTCAAAAGAAGACATACACACACCCAACAGATACATGAAAATAGGTTCATCCTTACTAATCATCAGAGAAATGCAAATTAAAACCACACTGAGATACCACCTAACTCCAGTCAGGATGGCCATCATCAATAACTCAAAAAACAACAGATGCTGGGAAAAGGGAACTCTTCTACACTGCTGGTGGGGGTGCAAACTAGTACAACCTCTGTGGGAAACAGTGTGGCGATTTCTAAAATATCTAAAAATTGACCTTTTGTATGTCCCAGCAATCCCCCTTCTGGGAATAGACCTGGAGGAACTCAAATCATTCTCTAAAAAGGATACATGCACACACATGTTTATTGCAGCAATATTCACAATAGCAAAAACATGGAACAAACCATGCTGCCCATAGAAAGTGCACTGAATAAAAAAAAAAATGTGGTACATATACATGGAATACTATGCAGCCATAAGGAAGGAAAAGATCATGGACTTCGCAGAAACTTGGATGGATTTAGAGTCTATCATACTCAATGATCTATCATAGAAATAGAGGCTGAGTACCACGTATTCTCACTCAGAAGTGGACCCTGAACATTTATCACAATACTATAAAAAAGGGGTTGGCAGTAGTGGAATTCTGCCAGGGGAGCAAGAGCAGGGACATATAACATCCATATCAAAACAGGTGAGTGAGATCCAAAGGGAGGCCCAACATTTACCTGTATGATGACCTCTTATCTACCTAATTCTGAACTGTACCCCACATCTTTAAAATAAATAAAAATAAATAGAAAAAAGATATTGTTCTTAATCCTGTTGTTCCCAGTTACCAACTTATATCTGAAGATTATAACCTATTAAAAATTAGTTTATAGGTAAGAACACTTGCAGTAGTTATTTTTTAATGTGGGAAGATGGATGGATTGAAGTATATTCATAGATTTAAATTACAGATAGAATGGTTCATAATTATGAATGAACACCAAATGTGTTTCTTTTTAACAATACGTAGATAGGAACTACTAAATACCAGGCACTATTTTAACTCTTTAACTAATATCAATCACTTATTTTTCATACCAATCTTACAGGAAGTATGGTAGTTAAGGGAATTTTCACACATAATTATTTTTCTTTCATGTTCTATGGTGGAATTCAGTTTCTTCATAAATTGAATTTAGATGTGTCCATGTGAAATTCTTTGGTCAATAAAAGTAGAAGTGATACATGTCATCCTCAATTCTAAATAGCCAGTGTAAAGTTTTCTTTCTACTATTTGAGGAGGCAGTTGTCTAGATGTGGCCTGGATCCGTGATTGACTAAGTAGAACGCCTTTCTGACAAACAATAAAAATGTGGCAAGAACATGAAAGAAATAATTTTGCTTTAAGCTACTGAGTGTTGGTGAGTTTTTATTGAAGCAGCACAATCTAGCATATACATATATATATATTTTAAAATATATATTTATGTATATTTTTTATCAGCTGGGAAATTGGCCTGTAATTTTCTTTCCTTGTTAACTTAGCATATTTTAAGTGATACAGCTATGTCTTGTTATTATCTGTATTTTATGCATGAGAAAACTCAGGGACAGACAGGCTGAATGAATTGTCCAAAGAAGCAGAGTAAAATTAGAACTCACTCAGGGTGTGAAAGCAATGGGTAAAGCTCAAAATATTATAAGTCAAACATAAGTTACAGCTGCATGTGATAAAAAAATATAGTTGAGACCCAAACAGACTGCCTAAAGCTTGAGAAGAAGAGCTCAGGAGAGTTACTTTGGGAAAGAAAGGTATTCCAAAGTGCCTGTGTCACTGGAACATTAAAAAACCATACATACAACCAGAGTAGAATGCATGCTCAAAAAAGACTTGAGAAGATCATAAACTTTCACATCTAGGTGATCTCTATTAACAGAAAAAGACCTAAATTGAAAAGTGGGCGTATAAATGGGTAGTAAAGTCTCAAGTGGAGTTGTAAACAACCTAAGGATTTAAGAACTGCTCCAGCACAGCAACAATCTGCAAAACTGGAAGAGGTAGAATTTCATTTGTTTGTTTATTGCCACTGACTTTCAAAAAATCTCTGACAAAACACTAGATGGACACAAGCTAAAGGAACGGACACTGAAGTGACCACACATGACACAGAATTCAATCTTTGCAAAAATAGGAAAATTTACCAAACAAATGGATGACTGTAGCTTATACAGTCAACAATGGCAAGTTCTGGGGAAAGAAAAGAGTCTCATTTCCAAAGTTTTTATATTATATTATTTAAATTTTCCTCTTTAGGCAAAATAATTACAAGGTATACAAAGAAATAGGAAAGTATGTCTCATTTATAGGGAAAACAAATTGTCAGACACCATTCTCGAGGACTATCAGACATTGTATTTACTCAATACTTTAAAATAAAATGTTTAGAATATTCTCAAAGAGCTAGTGGGAATCATGGACCAATAACTAAAGGAAGTCAAGAAAATAATGAATGAACAAGTGATAATATCTATAAAGACATTAACATTATAAAATAAATATTAGGAATTCTGGAACTTAAAAGTATAACAAATTTTTAAAAATTTACTAGGGAAGTCAACAGAAGGTTTGAGCAGGCAGAAGAAAGAATCAGTGAACTTGAAGATAGGTGAGTTAAAATTATTCAGTCTGAAAAACATAAAGAATAAAGTGAACTAATCGACCTATGGGACAGATAAAATTATATGAAGAATAATGGCAAAAAACTTTTCATATTTGATTAAAAAACATGAATCTACACATCCAAGAAGCTTAACAAACTTCAAGTGGGATAACCTCAAAAAAATCCACAATGAGACATATTATAAGCAGACTGTTGAACGTCAATAAGAAAAAGACAATTTTGAAGACAACAAAAGAAACTTGTCATGTAGAAGAGATCTTCAAGCTGATCTTATCAGAAACTATGGAGGTCATATTTAGCTGAATGATATATTAATACTGCTGAATAAAAGTCAAACAATAATTTAATAGCCAGCAAAACTATCCTTCAAAAATTAAGGAGAAATTAAGACACCACATAAACAAAAGCTGAGGGAGTTTGCTCAGAACTGACCTGCTCAGAAGAAATGCTATAATTTGTCAGGTTGAAACAAAAAGTCACTAGATAGTAACTTAAAAAGATATAAGAGAATAAAGACCTCCAGTAAAGGTAATTGCAGAGATGAATATAAAAGCCAGTATTATTGCATTTTGGGTTTATAATTCCTCTATTTAATTTCTACATTATTTAAAAGGTAAATGTATAAAAATAATAATAAATATATGTTATTTGGACACATAATATATAAAATTGCATTTTGCCACAAGAATAACATAAAGAGGAGAGAGAGTTGTTGTTTAAGAGGAGTTTTGTATGTTATTAAAGTTGAGTTGGTATCAACAAAAACTAGATTGTTACAAATTTAGAATGCTAATTGTAATGCCCATGGTAACCAAAGAAATATATCTATAAAAAGCCAGCATGCAAACTCAGTCCTTTTAAACTCCTAGTCTGTGCTCTTAGCTAGGCTATGCTATTTCTCATTATAAAAAGGAATTTGAATTCATTCATTCATTTATTTAATAAATATGTACTTTGACCACTTAGTGATTAATATTGTAATATATTCTGACACTATAATACTGATCAAAATATTAAACCTATCTTTCAGTAAATTATAGATTTATCACTGTTCTATTTTGATTTATTATAATAATAGACAAATGTTCAGAAAACAAAATCTTTTATATCAAGTAAGTACAGTGTAAAAGGAGTCATAATTTCAGTTGGAGCTATGAGAAACTATAGAAAGACTATGGAAAGACTTTACAGGTATTAGACTTGAATATGAATTGTGCCTCTATGTGAATATTTGTAAATTTTGAGCAGTCTCTACCTCTCTTTTACCTCAATTCCTATCCTTTTTCCTCCACAGCCACATTGATATCCTTGTTGTTTTTAAAACACAGCACATTTTTTGCCTTGAGGCCTTTGTATTTGCTATTCCTTCAGCATAAACTCAGACCCTGTATATAACCTGGAGCCTCCTTCCTCATGAATGTTACTTCACCTAACAGGTCTTCTGTGGCCACCCTCTAAGAATAAATTGGATTCCTCCCCAGACACTTTCTACTTTCACTTATTTTCTCTACCTTTTACAAGTTTTTCATAGCAGATATCTATATTATCTATATATTCAATTATTCATTGTCTTTGTTTCTAAAAATGAATATAAGCTCAGGGGAGAGCAAAAACTTTATCTGTTTTGCTCACCAGAGTATCTATAGTTTCTTGAAAAATGTCAGGTTCATGGTTGGCCTTCACCAAACACTTGTTAATTGATTTGGTCAATGAACCACAACCAATATTATGTAATTTATATTTCATCTAAGAATTTAGCAGAATGAACCTAACATTGCACTAATTATGTAGTCATAAGATCAAGAGGGAGCCGGGCTCAGTGGCTCAGACTGTAATCCCGCGCTTTGGGAGGCCAAGGTGAGTGAATTGCCTGAGCCTGCGGGTTCGAGAGCCACCTGGGCAACTTG
>CAUYQG010263804.1:0-28017 GCA_963574415.1 Tarsius wallacei
AGTATACTTTAATTTGTTGCTTTTTATTTTTAGTGAATCTATTATAGGTTTTTGCACTGTGGTTACCATGAGGTTTATAAAAACATCTTATAGATATAACAGGTCACTTTAAAGAGATGATAACTTATAATACAAAGGAAAGAATAGACACATATAAAGAAAAAAATGATACACTTCAACTCCATTCCTTCTACATTTTGACTTTTAGTTGTCTCTATTTACATATTTTTATATTACCTATCTCTTAACAGGTTGCTGTAGCTATTATTGTTTTCAATAGCTTTGTCTTTGAGGCTTCATGTTAGAGTAATGAACGTTTTGCATACAGTATTGGAGTATTCTGGGTTTGTCCTCCATGCACTTAATTTTCCCAATTGCTTTTATACTTTTTTTTTCCATTGAATTTATTTCTTTTTCTTTTCTTTTTTTTTTTATATACAATATTTTTTTATTGTGATATTGAGGGGTACAGTTAAGGGTTAGGTACACACATATGTCTTGTTCAGGCACCCTTGTTGATAAGAAGTGTCCCCCCATCCCCAGACAGGTATTTACTGCCATTACTTTTATACTTTCAAATGTTTTTTTTTTTGCATATTAGTTTTTTTTTCTTTCAGATTGAAGGGCTTCCTTTAGCATTTTTTGTAAGATGAGTCTGGTAGTGGGGAATTCTCTGAGCTTTTGTTTGTGAAACTTTATCTCTCCTTTTTATTTGAAGGGTAACTTTGTTGAATACAGTATTCTTGGATGGCAATCTTTTTTCTTTTAGCACTTTTAAAATGTCATTGCACTCTCTTCTGGCCTATATGATTTCCATTGAGAAATCTGTTGAAGAATACTTGGAACTCCCTTATATGTTACTTGATTCTTTTCTTTTCCTGCTTTTGAGGTCTTCTCTTTGTCCTGGATCCCTGAGAGTTTGATTATTATATGTCTTGTAGAAGTCTTCTTTTTTTTTTTTTTTTTGAGTTGGCGTCTCACTCCGTCGCCCAGACTGGAGTGCAGTGGCCGCTTCTGGCCACCGCAGCCTCGACCTGCTGGGCTCTGGCAATCCTTCCGCCTCAGCCTTCCAAGTAGCCGGAACTACAGGCGCGCGCTACCACGCCCGGCTAATTTTTTTTTGACTTATTGTAGAGATGAGGTCTCGCTTGCCCAGGCGGGTCTCGAACCCGTGGGCTCAGGCAATCCACTCACCTCAGCCTCCCAAAGGCACGGGATTACAGGCTGAGCCACCGAGCCCGGCTTCTTGTAGTAGTCTTATTTGGGTCAAACCTGCTTGGTGTTCTCTGACCTTTCTGTAGTTGCATATTTATATCTTTCCAAAAAGAAAAGTTTTGGAAAGTTTTTTGCTATTATTTCTTTGAATAAGCTTTCTACTTCTTGCTTTTACTGAACTTTCTCTTAAACACAGTAATTCTTTAATTTAGTCTTTTGAGGTAATTTTTTATCTTGTAGGTGAACTTTGCTTTTTATCATTCTTTTTTCTTCTCTGTGTATTTTTAAATAGTCTGTGAGCTCACTGATTCATTCCTCTGCTTGATCTGTTCTGCTTTTGAGAGAATAAATTCTTCAGTTCAACAAATGTGTTTGTCAATTCTAAGATTTCTGTTTGATTTTGAAAAATTATTTCAATCTCCTTGTTTCTCTCATACGTTTCTGAATTGCTTTTCTGTGTTATCTTGGAGATCATTGAGTTTTCATAATAATGCAATTTTGAATTCTTAGTCAGGGCACAAATACTGCCTCTTGTTAGAGTCAGTCACTGGTTCCATGCATTTTCCGTTTGTGGAAGTCACAGTTCCCTGTTTGCTGGGTTTATGTTAGTCACTGGTTCTGTGCTTTGTCTGTTTGTGGAAGCCATGGTTCCCTGCTTGCTGGGTTTATGTCTTTGCATTAAAGGATTAGTTATTTATTCTTGTTTCAATTTTTACTGGATACATTTGCTTAGAGATTCTTTACTGCTAAGTTGCTGCCTCCTTTCTACTGTAGGTGACACCTTAAGCCCAGGTTCATTTTTGCGGAAGTAAATGATTGAAGTAAACGCTGAAGTAAATGATTGAGGAGCTGCCCATCCTGAATGGAGGGCATCTCAAAGGGGATATCCCTGCAGTATAGAAAGGCTGGCTAGGGGTTTGTGCCTAGGGACCTGCGGAACATACCTCTTACAGAGTGGTGCTGCTAAACAGCCACTCTGATTTGATGTCTCTTTTGGTCAAGTTACAGAGCCAGAATTTTCAGGGCTGGGGATGGTAGTCCCACCTCCCCACTTTGTCTCTGGCTGTCCTCGGGGATATTTCTTTCTTCAGACACTCACAATGCTTCTTATGGGTTAAGAGGAAACTGGTTGCCCACCTTGATCTTACTTTTTTCTGTATAGAAACCTTGAGTTTGGGAAAACCTTTTGCACACTTGGTGCTGGGCGGAATGGGGTGAGAGGCATCACAGATGTGAGCTCCATTTTTCTCGTCATCTTCTTGGAGTATTTTCACTTCTCTGTGGTCCCGAGAACTGTCTTGTCCTCATATTTGAGTTCTGGGATATAGCTGGTGATAATATCAGCTCTGTATATTTATTTTGAGTTTTCTGGGTTGAAGGCAGTGAAGCCAGTTTGCTTCTACACCACCATTTTGGAACTGGAAGTCTGAGGTATTACAACTTTTTACAATTTGAGGATTTTTGGCAACCTGCATAAAGCAAGGCTATTGGCACCATTTTTTTTTTTAACAGCATGTACTCACTTCATATCTCTGTGTCACGTTGGTAATTCTTGCAATATTTCAAACTTTTTCATAATTATTTATGTTACAGTAATCTGTGATCACTGATTTTTTTTTAGTTGATGTCTCACTCTGTTGTCCAGGCTGGAGTGCAGTTGCATACTCATGGCCACTCCAGCATTAACCTGTTGGGCTCAGGTGATCCTTCTGCTTCAGCCTTCCAAGTAGGTGGAACTATAGGTGCACGCTGCCACACTTGGCTAATTTTTTGATTTATTGTAGAGATAAGGTCTCGCCAAGTTGCCTGGGTTGGTCTTGAACCCGCAGGCTCTGGCAGTCCACCTGCCTTGGCCTCCCATAGTGCTGGGATTTGATGTTACTATTGTAATTGCTTTGAGGTGCCATGATCCATCCCCATGTAAGACAGTTAACTTAATTGATAAATGTTGTGTGTGTTCTGACTGCTTCACCAACCAGCCATTCACTCATTTCTCCCCCTCTTCTCAGGCCTTCCTATGCCTGAGAGATGACAATACTGAAATTAGGCCAGTTAATAACTCTACAGTGGCCTCTAAGTGTTCAAGTGCAAGAAAGAGTTGTATGTCTCTCACTTTACATCAAAAGCTGGAATTGATTAAGCTTAGAGAAGAAAGCTTGTCAAAGGCCAGGAGAGGCCAAAAGCTAGGCCTTTTGCACCAAAAAGTTAGCCAAGTTGCTGAATGCAAAGGAAAAGATCTTGAAGGAAATAGAAATTGCTATACTAGTGAACACATGAGTGAAAAGAAGCAAAACAGCCTTGTTGCTGATATAGGGAAAGTTTTCGTGTTCTGGAGAGAAGATCAAACTAGCCACAGTGTTCCCTTAAGCCAAAACCTATTTCAGAGCAAGACCTTAACTCTCTTCAATTCTGTGAAGGCTAAGAGAAGGCAGGAAGCTGCAGAAGAAAAGTTTGAAGCTAGCAGAGGTCGGTTCATGAGTTTTAAGGAAAGAAACCCTCTCTTTATAAAGTAAAAATACAAGGTGAATCAGCAAGTGGAAGTGGAGAAACTGAAGCAATTATCTCGAAGATGTGACTAAGATAATCGGTGAAGGTGACTACACCAAAACACTGATTTTCAATGTAGACAAAATGGCCTTCTAGAACATTCATAGCTAGTGAGGAGAAGTCTCAATGTTTGGCTTCAAAGAATAGACTGATTTTCTTGTTAGGAGCTTATGTAGCTGGTGACTCTAAGTTGAAACCAGTGCTTGTTTGCCATTCTGAAAATCCTAAGGCTCTTAAGAATGATGATAAATCTACTCTGCCTGTGTTCTATAAATGGAACAACAAAGCCTGAATGACAACACATCTGTTTACAACATGGTTTACTGGATATTTTAAGCCCATTGTTGAGACCAACTGCTCAGGAAAAAATACTACTTTCAGATTATTACTGCTCACTGGTAATGCGTCTCGTCACCCAGAAGTTCTGATGGAGATGTACAATGAGATTAATGTTGTTTCATGTCACTAATACAGTATCCATTTTGTAGTTCATGGTTCAGGGGTAATTTTGACTTTGAAGACTTATTACTTAAGAAGTATATTCATAAGGCTATGCCACAGATAGTGATTTCTCTAATGGATCTGAACAAACTTATTTGAAAACCTTCCCCACTCTAGATACCGTTAACATCATTCTTGATTCATGGGAGGAGGTCAAACTATCAACATTAACAGGAATTTGGAAGACGTATATTGCAACCCTCATGAATGATTTTGAGGGGTTCAAGACCTCAGTGGAGGAAGTAACTGCAGATGTGGTAGAAATAGTAAATGAACTAGAATTAGAAGTAGAGTCAAGATGGGACTAAATTGCTACAATCATGACAAAACACATGAGTTGCTTCCTATAGACAAGCAAAGAAAAATGCTTTTATATTGATCCCGCATCTTTCTCGATTTATTGATACTTCATTTTTGTACTGCCTTTTTTAACAGATTTTTTATTATACTTCCATTTTTTGTTATATTTGCTCTATATCTTAAAGAATTTTTGTGATATGCTTTTCATTAGAATATTGATTAAAAATAATTCAGTGCTTACTTTGTAAGACACAATAGAAAATAAAAAGCACTGATAAGTCCAGTGGCAAAGGGGCCTTTGTTCCCATAGTTGAGGGAACAAAAGAAGTTATGGGCCTTAGAAACTTCTTTTTTTTTTTTTTCCTCTTCAGCAGCAGAACCTGGTAAGCCCAGGTAAAAACTAAGAAATTCTTCTTTTACAATTTTTATTATTTCAGTTATTTTTGCATATATCATGCTATCTCTTCTTCGTTTTTGTGATTTTGTAAATAGATGACTTTTTGTTCCTTCTCTTCCTTGAAACTAATTTCTTTCTATGTTTCTAGTTTAGATTATACTCCCTAAACATTTATCATAACAGGTAAGGCATTAGAAACCTTACAGTCTGGCCAAGCGTAGTGACTCATGTCTGTAATCCTAGCACTTTGGGAGCCAGAGGCGAGAGGATTGCCTGAGCCCTGGGTTTGAGACCAGCCTGGGTAACACGGCAAGATCTCGTCTCTACAAGAAATCAAAAAATTAGCTGGGCTTGGTGGTGTACGCCTGTACTTCCAGTTCCTTAGAAGGCTGAAGCAGAAGAATTGTCTGAACCTAGCAGGTCGAGGCTGCTGTGACTGTGAGTGTGCCACTGCACTCCAGCCTGGGTGACAGAGTGAGACTCTGACTCAGAAAAAGAAAAAAAAGGAAGCCTTATAGTCTTTTCTAGCTAGTGACTACCTAGAAAAATTAGAATAGAGAATTCACTATAGCATCTTTATTAATTGTTGTTAATATATTTTTCCCTGTTTCATGCATCCAGTGACTCATTATGAAAAATAAACATTACAAATTACTGTTTCTCTTTTGAGGAAATCTAATTTATCAAATGTTAATTTCTTCATTATTGTCTTTTCTGTCTTGAAACTTCTCCTACTTCAGGTCACAAAGATATTCTCCTTTGTTTTTTCCAGCTGCATTATGGTTTAAGTATTTATATTTAGGTCTGTGATCTATTCCTAATCGATTTTTGCATAGAGTAGAAGGTAAGTGTTTTCCCAGTGTGGTGGATATCCAGTTGTTTTTGTACCACTCGTGAAAAGGCTTTCTTTTCTTGTTGAATTATTTTGATGTTTTTGTCAAAAATCAATTGCTTGCAAAAGTGGAGTCTATTTCTGGACTCATCTATTTCATTGATCCATTTGGGGTTTTTTTGTTTTTTTTTAGAAGCAATACCATACTGTCTTGATTACTGTGGCTCTATAGTAAGTCTTTTTTCCTCATTTTTGTTTTTATTTTATTTTATTTTATTATAGAGATATGGGGTACAAGTAAAGCCTAACATGCAGCCTAACTACTTAGGTAGTCTGCATGAAGGTGAAGTTTGGGCTTCCAACTGGCCCTCCTTCCCCTGGTAGTAGACCTGGCGCCCTTTGTGATGTCACATGCTTCCCACCTTCTTCCCTCTCCTCCTCCCCTAGCAGTGCCTAACAACTGTCAATCTCTCCCTTGTGTTCATATGATTATTGTTCAGGGGCCACTTAATGAATAAGAACATGCAGGAGTCAGTTCTTTGTTTCTGTGACAGATCACTTAGTATGATGGTCTCCAACTCCATCCAGTTTGCTGCGAAGCCCATAAGTTTTGTTTTTCTTTATGGCTACATAATACTCCATCATGTGTATGTGTCACATTTTCTTTATCCAGTCCACTTTTGATGCACAGTAGTGGTTCTATGTTTTTGCTATTGTGAAGAGTGTGACAATAAATATGAGTGTGCAGGTGTCTTTTTAATAGAACGATTTATGTTCCTCTGGGTATATTCCCAGGAAAGAGATTGCTAGATCATATGGAAGGTCAATTTTTTGTTATTTTAGGAATCGCCACACTTTCCATGGAGGTTGAACTGTGGTTTCCACTGGTTGAATCAGCAGTATAGAAGTGTTCCCTTTTTACCATACCTGTGCCAGCATCTGTTGTTTTTGACTTATTAATGATAGCCCTCCTTACCGGAGTTAGAGGTGGTATCTCATTGTAGTTTTGATTTGCATTTCTCTGATGATTAGTGAGGCTGAGCATTTTTCAGTGTGTCTGCTGGCTGCTTTTATGTCTTCTTTTGAGAAGTGTCTGTTCATATCCTTTATTCACTTTTTAATGGAGTTGTCTGTTTTTTTCCTTTTACTTTGAGTTCCTTGTAGATCCTGGATGTGAGGCTTTTGTCAGATGGTTGTCTTGACATTATTGATTCTTTCAATCCATGAGCAAGGAGTGTTCTTCCATTTGTTTGGGTCATTTCTGATTTCTTTGAGCAGTGTTTTGTAGTTCTCGTTGTAAAGATCTTTCACTTCTCTGGTTAGGTGGATGCTAAGATATTTCATCTTTTTGGTGGCTATTGTGAATGAGATTGTGCCTTTTATTTAGTTTGCTTGTTGTGTTTATAGAAATGTAGCTATCTTTTGCATGTTGATTTTATACACTGAAACTTTACCAAAGTCATTTATTAATGTGAGGAGGCTTTTGACAGACTCTTTTGGGTTTTCAGGGAATCATGTCATTCACAAAGAGGGATAGCTTGACTTCCTCTTTTCCTATTTGATTACCCCTAATTTCCCCCTGGGAGACAATGAGCACAGGATGTACAGACTGAGGCATACCCAAATTTGGGGGAGCCATAAGTGATTTCCCAGTGTATCTTGTTAGCTAATTTATAAATAGGTTTCGTGTTTATAATATGAAATCAAAACTTCAAGAAAATTTGAAACTACCTTATAAATTCTTAGCTAATATATAAACTAATAGGTAAGTATGAGCTCCCCCGTTTTGAATGTTTTAATCTATTACAACATAGACTGTAGTCACAGAACAGGATTTGAATTGTGTTTCTGCTACTTATTAGTGGTTTGACTTTGGTCAAGTTACTGTTAATCTCTCTATGCATCAGTTTTCTCACCTATGGATTCAGAAAATTGTAAGACCTAGTGAATAGTATTATTTTCAGCTATTTGTAAAGCTGTTGTCTATAAAATGCTCAACTTGGTGCTCGGTGTATAATAAATATTAAAAAATATTACCTGTTTTATATACACACACTTTCATGAATATGTTTCATGTGCAGATTATTTAAATGTAGGAAGAGCTTAATCACTTCCTGTCTCATATGTAAGTGGCTCGGGAAGTTGGTGGGAAGAGCTCTGACCTATTGAGATACCACAAGTGTTACCATGGTTGTGAAGTGGGAGAATATCTGGTAATAACAAAATAACAGCAGTCTGCTTCCTATGGGAATTTCATGTTTATTAGCTCAGACAATTGCCATGGAGAGATTATTGGCTCTGGTACTTTGGGGTTCATATTCCTCAGTATCCTGAGGACAAATCTTGTGGAAAATGAACTTTTGGTTTTCTGTAGGCACCATCAGTACACTGTCTGCCTTTACTGCACCAGACAGAGTTCTGTCTCGGTTTTGCATGTCGCTGTGCATAGTATAGAGCAGAGAAGAGTGACATCTGGTTCATTCAGAATGTCATTAACTGCGCCTCCACTGAGGCCCCACTTTTCACAGACTTCCTCCCTGCTTCCATCAAGCCCTGTCAAGGTGACGGTGGAGTTGTTGCCTGGAAAGGGTCGATGTCTTGGCATTCATTCCTATACCCGGGGAGAATAGTGGGAGAAGCAGCACAGTTCTTGCTAATTATTCAGCAGCAGAGAAGAAAATGTGGGCTGCTTTCGTCCTTGGAACACAAGTGAGACTCAGAAACCAGCAGTGTGGCCATCAGTGTATACCCTGCCACAGGGATGGAGACCCTGCCTCTGATGGGACCTCTCACAGCATGTTCTTGGGTCGTGAAACAGGTCCCTTACACACACTGGTTTTAACCTTTTGACGACACTTAAGGTGGAAAACACTGTATAAAATTTCTAAAACAGAGCTTTGGCTTTCAAGGCAGCTTAGCTTTGGTTTGATTTTGTCCCATGAAATAGCCAAACTAGGTTCAAAATACTTGTGCTCTTTTCTGTCTTTTTCTATCTGCCTTGCCCTGGGGCTTGCATCTTAGCTTTGTTCTAATAAGTCTGTCTTTGAAGAAATCTCGCTCATGAATGAAAATGTGAAGATGCCACTATGTTGTTATGATTGGTAGTTGCTTCTCAGGGTGTGTTGAAATAGAGCTGTGAAGCTCATGGTTAGGTGATAATGGACAGTGCTGCAGGCTACTCTCATCACCAGAGGCCTAGGAGGGCAGCATGAGGTGGTGACGGCCCCACAGCAGTGGTGAGATTGCCAGTAGCCAGCTCTCCACTGGGTAGAGGAGGGCTAGGGCTTGGCCTCAGGTTGTGCATCACACTGAAGCACAGAGAGGTTAACCGTTTGCCATTGAGCATGTGCAAGGACTCTGACCCATTCTTAACACATGTAAAGATGTTTGTTTGTTCTGACTGTGGATTCCTTCCCGTACCCTTTTGTGTTCACCTGCTCTCCAGCCCCTCGTTCCTCAGGGCAGCTCTCGCAACACCCCTTCCCACTTGAGTTCCTTTTTATGCCCATTTCTCTGTCTGCCTCCTAAAACTATGTAATTCTGGTTTTCTGTTTCCATCACTGTTGGCTTCACCAAATCATAAGAACTTTCTCGAGTCTTTCTGTCAGGGACAGGGTGGGTATCCGGGCTCCCCTCAGCCAGCCACCCCAACTCACCTTTGCTGTTACTTCTCTGGAACATCTGTTTATTATTATTATTATTATTATTATTATTATTATTATTATTATTGCCTCTGACACTGATAGACTGCTCTGGCCTCAAGTTGAGGGTTGGGATTCACTGTGCCTGTGTTGTCCCCACCAGTGAGGCCAGTCCTTAGCGGGCAGAGGCATCTTCATGGAGCTGTCAGCCTGAAGGCATGTGATGTGTTGTCCAGCATTGGGTATGTGGTAATTTAAGCAATCTTATGTTTTTTTCAGGAGACATTGAAAATGGATATGCGAAACTCATTGTTATAAATTCTAAAAACAACAGAGACCACCTCCCTCTTGTGGGAAAAATTGGCCTCTTTTGGAGAACTAATGTTGTTGATGGCTATATAAAGGTAAGAACAGAGCTGTTTTCATTCCTTCTAGTAGCCTGGTTTCTTTATAATTTTTAAAAAATCTGTTAGCGTGTATATATGACACTTCTATATAAGTTCTGGGTTTATTATTCTGGTTTCTGAAGACGTGTGCACATTTTCTTAGCCATTGACAATGAAGTAATTCATTTGCCAAATGCTTCCTGAGCACCTTTGTTTTTCATTGAATGTGGTGGAGTAGGAAAGCTAGGTGGCCTGCAGCAGTGTTTCTGAACAGTGTTTATCGCAACCCTCTACCCTGCAAAGCTCCTCGGTGGGACTGTTCTGTGGCAAGTCACTGGAGCTGAAGGTTGGACCAGGCAAGTAGGGTCTACTCAAAACACCCTGACCACTCATACACCAATTTAAAGACTGTTGCAGTTATAAGTTTTTGTTTGCGGACATAGGTGTTTTTCCTTGCACAGTTAAATAAAAGATGAGCACATGGGTGAGAGAGTTGATTTAGTGATTGTGAACTGACAGGGAAGGAGGGAGAAGGAAGAGGAGTAAGGGGACAGAGATTCTCATATAATTTTGTTTTCTTCTGTGATTCTTGTGTCCATTGCTGGGTCTCATTACTCTCCATCTTTATTTTGTAGGAGGAATAGGATTTCCATAGACATAGGAACCAGTGGGATTGAAGGGGGCCTCCTGTAATATGGCATTATTCTGCCCTGCATGTGTGGACTCCTTGTTAGAACTATTAATGACCATGACCGAGACTAAGAGTAGTCCATCATGGAGTACTGTCCCTTGAGCCACTTAGTGTTTTATATAATATGTTTTACTAATCCTACTTATTTGTAAGCAGATGTTTAACTTTTTTGTTGGTGAAAATTATGTTTATCACATACAATAGAATATTGATTCATGCCCTTAAGAGCACAGACCTGACTTCTTTACTTTTCTTTCATGGATTTAGATAGGGTTTATAATAAAAACATGTTCTAAAATAAAATTCTAAAGCCAAAGTAGACCTTGAGGATCAAGAAAGGCAGAATATAAATAAGACAAACTTTTAAAGGGTCAGCATAATTAAAAAAATAACTTTTTCTGTGTTTTCTTGTAGTTTAGAGCAAGATGAAAGCAGTCATTTAGTTCTAACTGGGGGGAAAAAGGGAAGTATAGTAATTATACAAAGAAAGAAAGCTCCCTTCAAGCTCTGATCATTAAAAACAAAATCTCCAATGGGACTTTATGTAGGGCAGACTAAGCTACGTAATGGACCAACCACAAATAGCATTTTAGCAGCAAATGCACTGACAGACTCCTCATAGCGGTTCTCATAGAAGGCCAAGGATGTAGCTTCAAAATTGAACCTTCAGATGAGCTCCCAGTGTGGTTCTGCAAGTTGCTAGACCAGTGCAACTCAGGTACACAAGCTTCTAGAAAAGCAGCTTTATCTGAATACAGGATTTTGAGATTTTAAAACAGGGAGTGGATTCAATGTCTCTGAACAATGTTCCCTATGAATTCCTTCTCTCAGATGGACTTTGAGAGAAGATGGAGACTAGTTCAAACTCTTGTACCCTCTTCCTGGTGCTTGTGGGTGGATATGGTCCATTTGCATTTTGCCATTTATGCTGTTGCGGTCAGTAGTAAGACTAAGCTGTCCTTAGCGTTCCCAAAAGGAAAAAAAAAGGTAGGTGATGTCACCTTCCTTGTGTTTGCTGTGCAGATCAGGAATTTCTCTCCAGGAATCCGATCACCTTAAGTGTAGTGAAATGATAAAATGTAGTACAAGAAATTGCTTTCAAGGGGTACAAACTTTTTTTTTTTTAAAGCAAGGTCATGACATAGGAAAAGTTTCTTAGGTACAGATAACTATTAAAAAGATAAAATGAAAGTCCTGCTTCTCCTGAATTGTAGTTTAGGGTTTCCACCGTCTGCTAGTGTATAACAGTCACCAGTATCTCTATCACTCTGTCCCCTTCTCGTGTCATTGCACTCATTCATTCATTTCACACATCTCTGTCCAGCATCTGTTATTGTGCGTGGTGGCTGTAAGTACAATGCTGGCAGAGCTGAAAGAGTTCTGGCCTCAGGATGGGCAGAATCTGCCTCTCCCTTCCCTGCTGGGTGACTCACTCTCAGTCTTGAGGCTGTGTCGTTGCTCTCAGGCTCTTTGCATATGCTGTTCTTTTTTTCCTCCTCTTTTGCTTAGCTAAATCTTGTTCATCCTTTATGACAAGGCTTCACTTATCATTCATTGATTTATTCATCAGGAAGTACTTATTGGCCACTAAGTACTAGACTGAGCTGGGTGCTGGGGCATATGAGGGAAGCCCCTTCCCCGCAAATAAACACATCCACACGATCATGTTTCTGCCCGTTGGGCCTATGTCAGTTGAGATGGGAGAGGCAGAACCTTCCCCAGGAACTGCAACTTGGACTGAGTTCTGAATGCTGAGATAGACAGAGGGGAGATGTGGAGAGAATGTTTCAGGCAGGGGAGCCTGGGTGGCCTTTGTCAGTGGGGTGTGGCATATTCAAGGGACTGAGAGGTCTGTGTGGCACAGATGGCAAGAGGTGGCTTTGTATCCAGTGAGGTGGACGGGCAGGTAAGATTAGGGCAGACCTTAGAGGCCACAGGAAGGAATCCAGTCTTTTTCTTTTTTTTTTTTTTGAGTTGGAGTCTCACTCTGTCACCCAGACTGGAGTGCAGTGGCATGCTCCCGGCCACCGCAGCCTCGACCTGCTGGGCTCCGGCGCTCCTCTGGTCATCCTTCTGCTCAGCCTTCCAAGTAGCTGGAACTACAGGTGTAGCTGGAACTACAGGCGCGCACCCGGCTGATTTTTTTGATTTATTGTAGGGATGAGGTCTCACCAAGTTGCCCAGGCGGGTCTCGAACCCACGGGCTCAGGCAATTCTTTGACTTCCTAAGGTGCGGGATTACAGGCTGAGCCACTGAGCCTGGCCCAGCCTTTTTCTTGAGAGCAATGGAAAGCTGCCTTAGGGCTTTAAGCTGTAGGTGACATCATCAGACTTGTATTTGTAAAGATCTGTTTTCTGAATGTGGAGACTGGATAGGAGTGGACTAGGGGAGATCAGCTTGATAGCAGTGTTGTGGCCCCTAAAGGAAGGATGGGAACATGGTGTCTCAGTTTGTTGGGCTGCTATAACAAAACACAAGCTGGGTAGTTTTTATTTTTTATTATTTATTTGTTTATTTTTTTGAGTGGAGTCTTACTCTGTCGCCCAGACTGGAGTGCAGTGGCATGCTCCCAGCCACCGCATCCTCGAACTGCTGGGCTCCGGCGATCCTTCCGCCTCAGCCTTCCAAGTAGCTGGAACTACAGGTGTGCGCTACCACTCCCTGCTAATTTTTTTGGTTTATTGTAGAAATGAGGTCTTGCCAAGTTGCCCGGGCGGGTCTCGAACCTGCAGGCTCAGGCAGTCTACTCACGTCGGCCTCCCAAAGCGCTGGGATTACAGGCTGAGCCACCAAGCCCGGCCGCTGGGTAGTTTTTAAAGAATAGAAACTTATTTCTCGCAGACTGAGGCATCAGTGGATTGGTGCCTGGTGAGGGCCCTCTTCTGTTGGTAAAGGGCAACTTCTAGTGGGTACCCTCACTTGTGGAGGGGACGAAGCAACTCTCTGGGGCCTCTTCTGTAAGGACACTAATCCTATTCATGAGGTTCTGCCCTCATGACCTCATTACCTCCCAAAGGTCCCACTTCCTGACACCATCACGTTGGTGATTAGATTTCAGCATATGAACTTTGGAGGGGACATGAATATTCAGACCATAGCCCTTGGATTAGGGTGGTGGCAGTGGAGATGGAGAAAGTTCAATCGATTTAAAAGATAATTAAGAGATAAAAGCTGACAGGATTTGGTGGTAGCTTGCATGGGGAGGGAGAAGGGGAGGAGGCACCTAGGATGACCCCCAGGTTTCAGGTGTGCACAGCTGGACCATTGACGGTGGTTCTACCAGTCCCTGGAATGAGGTGCCTGGGCAGGCTTCAGGGGGGTGATCATAAGTTTGAGTGTAGTCATGATGCATTTGATGGGCCCTTGAAACATCCAAAATGTCTAGCAGCTACTTGGATATTAGATCTTGAACTTAGAAAAGAGGTTTGGCCTGGAGATATTCTTTTGGGAATCACAGGCTCATTGGTGATAACTTAGGTGGTGAATGTGGATGGATTCCATTTAAGGAGGGGATGATGTAGTGAAAACAGGGCATAGGACCAAGCTGGGAGGTTCCCCAGCAATGGAGGCTGGTAGAAACCTGCAGAGCAGTGGGTTCTGAAAGCATTTGGGAAGATCCTTTTTCAGGAAATGAGTGATGAGCAATGCAACTTGCTGCTGAGATGGAGACTACTGGACACTCACTAGCCTTAGTGGCCTAAGCGATAGATGTTTTAGCTGAATGACAGGGAGGTTACCAGGCCAGAGTGGGTTGAGCAGTGAATTGGAGTTAGAAATTGGACAAGTGAAGACAGCTCTTTGGAGAGGCCTGGCTGGGAAGGGCGGGGGGAGCAAGGGGCCTGTATGGTGGGGAAGGTTGCTTCTCTCTGTCTCTCTAAGAGACTTAACCTGTTGAAAGGCTAAAAGCCGATGGGAGGATGGAAAGTATCCACTTTAGAGAGAGATGTTATGCCTTTGAGAGGTAAAGCTAAGCTGCAGTGGGAGGTTGCTGAGCCTCACCTGGGAGGAGCTGAGAGAAGGATGGGGTGGCAGCGGGTGCAGCATGTGCAACAGGGCTGTGCATTTGGAAAAGACCATCCTCATCTTTCTCTGGGAAGAATGAGGTGGTCTGCAGAGCACCCTACGAGCAGGATGCGGAGGGCCAATGGAGGGACAAGACTCTGCTCAGTGAGGGGGAGAGTAAGCCCCACAAAGAACCATGAAGGCCCAGCAGGTGATGTTGAGGATGGTCATGGTTGCATGGGGGAACCCAGCATCCCTGTGTGTGGTACCACTGCAGTGCCTGGCAGGTCCTTACTGTCTCCCTCATGGTAGGGGAGTCGGCACCTACTCTGTTGTGATTTAGTAGACCAAAGTGGGTATCTCAGGCCTCTACCACCGCTTTCTCAGCTGCCTGGAGTTCCCCCAGGAAGGGAAGTCTTTGGGGATGCTATTTTGGGTCCAGACAGGTAGGGGGAGAGAGAGAGAGAGAGAAACAGTGTTCTTCAGGCCTGTCACAGTTTCCACACAGGCAAACACACACACTCATGCATACAAAGTTCACAAATACTTTTTATGCTTACTGTGTGCTGTTTTTTCTGTTTTATTGTGTTTCATTTTATTTTGACATATGGTTGTACCCCCACTAAATTCAGTTCAGGATACATTGGTAGGGCTTGGCTTGAAGTATGAAAATATGGGTGACTCTGAAGTACAGCTGGCATGGGAGTCATCAAATAAGGAAGGTGGAAGACAAAGAGATGCGGCTAGAAAGCAGGGCGTCTAAGGTGTTGGCACTAGAAATGGAGCATTTATGGGAAGGGATACTCTTGGAGGTGTGGCTGTGGGAGTGAAGAGTGCGTAAAGTCAAGGAGGAGATCATGGTATCGGACAGCTCAGGATTGAGAGTCTGGAGTATTGGATGGCTCCACCAGTGTCCCATGGATATTGGGATCTCAAGGTGATGGTGAGACTTGGGAGTAGGTGAGACAATGAGAGAGAGAGGCACTGACGGATGCAGACAAGAGGCAGACAGCGAGGCTGGTGCCAGAATCTTGCAGCTAAGAGGGGCGAGCAGGAGACTGGCATAAGATAGATAAGTGTGGAGCACAGTATAGAGCTGGTTGTTTTACAAGATGATGTGTGGAGATTGCACCCATGGTCTGTGGGTGGAGCGGGAAGCCAGGAGGCCACCCACACCGCTTCCCAGGGTGGGGCAGCCCCCTCACTCTCAGGAGCGCTGTCCACTGTCATTGTCATTGGTGTGAGTTGTGTCATGGCTATTGCCTTTGGACTGTATGTTCCATGGGGACAGGGACAGTGTTTATGACATATTTCTCTGAGGTCCCAGCGCTGAATACTAGACTGACAGCCCCGTAGGTGCTCATATGTATAATTGACTGAGAATGAATATTGAGTCATAAGACATATGAAATCCTAATTTTGGTCTAGAATATAAAATAGATCACAGAACACTGATGAAATCTACAATTGGATGCCACACACAGCGTTTCAGTCAGTATTACATCGAGTCACAATTTTCTGTGAAAATTTGGTCTAATTAGCGATTTACATTTGCCAATCTTTGTGTTTGTCTTGTAGAGTTGTTCCATAATGGACCTCACTCTTTCGGATATGCGCAGGGAACCTTTTTGGTGTTTCAGTTCCCCAGTTTGCATGAAATTGTCTGCCGCGCCCTTGGATGGTCCTCATTTCTTGGGAGAGACATACTGTGTGGACTACATGGACGAAGATGGCAGAGTTCACGTGGAGATGGTGTGGATCAGAGAGACCGAGGAATACTTCATCGTTAACCTGGTCCTTTACCTTAGTATAGCAAAAGTCAACCACTGGTTTGGGACAAAATACTGAATATTAGCAGAAGGTGGCAAAAATGATTGTTGCTGTGAAGCTGTATTCTTTTTACAGGCTATTTTTGTTCTTGGTGTTGGAAGTTAAAATAAGGCCTATCTTCAGTAGTCTGTGTGGGACCTTCTTATTTCACCTTAGAAGCTGGGATTTATGGGTCGTTTAAAGTTAAAGTTTGAAAGATGATGTTAAAGGTTAGAAAAATAAAAATAGCACAGTCCAAAGAAAGTTCATATAAAAAGAAAAAAATATTTTTACTTCTCTTCTGCCTTTTGCTTAAAAAATTAAGAATATCTATTTAAACATGTGCTTATGTGATCATTTGTGTGGGGGAGGGGGACACAGGCATGCTGTGTAGAGAGGGGTTTCTTTTTTTTTTCTTAATTGGTAAGGAGCCCAAATGAGACAATACACTTGGATATAACCTTCACGGTATTCATTAGAATTAGTGCTACTTTCATGACACTCAGCACCCACATTCGTATTTGATAAAGTAAAATAGACGAGTGGCCTAATACACGAGGAAAGATGTGTCTGAAATCATCATAAGGAAATGATAACTTAAAAATGCAAGGTGTGATACAAATCCAGTTAAGATACCAGTGGGGCTAGAGAGTGGTGAGTTACTGAATACTTGGGAATTTTGGTCCTAACTTGTCTTACATTGTGTTGATTGTATTTTTATCATATTTTATCTCCCACTTAAAAGTTGTTCTCAGATGATTTCTGATGTCATATTGTGATTCTCCTACTTGGACTTGCATGATTAAACTTGCCTTCCTCTCTGTTGTTCATCCTTTTCCTATTACCTTATTTGACCAGTTTCTCATTTGAGGTTTGTGTATGACAGTAAATGTGTGCATGTGTAGAATGAAGAACTGGAAGACAGCAATAAAGTAAACATATGGAACGCATATTAGGCTCTTGCCCAGAGAATTGTGAGCATAAAAAAGGATTTCTGCGGCCAACACTGTTCTCCACCCTCCTGTCCTAGCCTTTGGTCCAAAGCCTTTAGGAAGAGAGGAATTTGAAATCTGTCAGATTTTGAGAGCACAGGGCTGTGTTATTTCATAGCATCACTGAATAAGGGCTGTAGAGTGCCTGCCCCACCTGAGTGAGAGTTGGGGAGGGAGGAGGTGTCAGCCTGAGCAGGGAGCCTGGACAAGAGAACAAGAAGTCAGGATGATGCCACAGAACCAGGTGTCGCTCACAGGGCCGAATCTGAAAAGCCACAAGATGATGTGTGGAGACTTTCTGAACTCATTAGGTTAAATTGGAAGGGGCTCACGTCCTGAAAGTACTGGAAAGTCGTAGAGCCAGGGAGAGAGCCTGTTCTCTTTAGCTCCTGTTTAATAATATTTAGAGGGAGTGAAGGAAGCCAGGAACCTTAGTGATGCTACACAGTGGAAAGGCCCCAGGCTGGGCTGATGACCAGAACACTGGCCCATACTGGAGTTCAGTGCATGTGAACGGCTGCCATCTCCTGCCAGACTGCCAGTCCTGTGCTCGGGGACAATAATGTCTTCTCATTCTCTGCTTTCTCCCCAGCACCTAGCAGGATGCCAGACCTGTAATCAATATTTGATAACTATTTGTTGAACCAATGGAAATTATTATAAGGAATATACGTGCAGCTATGGGATCTTGAAGGAGGCAGGGATAAATTCTTACTCGGATGAGTCTGGGAGCCCTTGACACTGCAGGTGACTTCTGAGTTTACCTTCGAAGGAAGGTTTCCTGGGCAGTGAGGAGGAGGGTAAACAAGGTATAGGAAACAGGGTTCACAGAGCCATGGGATGTCTCATCAAAGTCAGTGTGCACCTTACACATAACTTACATGCCTGTCATGAGTCTGAGATAATATTCTCATATTTGCCTCCGTATTTCTGAATATATCTAAACATAACAGATGATCCACAAATTCTGCTTTTTGTTTCTCCCAGTATACTCCATTTCCAGAGATCTGCCTCTGTTTGCTTCAGACTGCTTGCTCCTAGCAGCTGTCATCCTGGGCATCTGGCACCCTGGGCAGCTGGCACCCTGGGCTTTCCTGAATGAACCCTGTTTCATGGGGTCCTGACTTTTCTTTCTTGCCCCTTTCCAGTGGTACACATTCTCCTGTGGCTTTCTGAGAAAGGTGACATGGGATTACATTTTCAATCTATGAATTTCTAAAAATGCCTGGTGGAGAGTTTAATTGGGTACCCAATTGTAGGAAGAAAGGTGTTTTCTCTCAGAACCTTAAAGATATGTGTGAGCATTGTTGTTGATGTATCTAATGCCTCTTTGCCCCTTTGCTGTTTTTCCTCTGTATAAGGTCTGTTCAGCTTTTAGAATTTACTCTTATTTTAAAATTTAAAATTTACTGTTATTTTAAAATTTAAAGATGAAGTAGGTTGGGTGTGGTAGCTTACACCTGTAATCCCAGCACTTTGGAAGGCTGAAGCGAGAGGATTGCCTGAGCCCACAAGTTTTGAGACCAGTCTGGGCAACTTGGTGAGACCTCATCTCTACAATAAATAAATATAAAAATTAGCCAATCATGGTGGCGTGCACCTGTAGTTCCAGCTACTTGGAAGGCTGAGGTGGAAGGATCGCCTGAGCCCAGCAGGTTGAGGCTGTGATGACTGTGAGCGTGTCACTGTACTCCAGCCTGGGCAACAGTGTGAGACTTCGACTCAAAAAAAAAAAAAAAAAAGATGATGTGCCTTGGAATGGTTTTTTTGCATTCATCATGGGTCATTTTAATCTAAGAGTGTGTACTTAAGTTCTGGATTTTTTTCAGATCTTATTTTAAAGATGTACAGTACAATTCAGGGCTAGGTACTTAAGTGGTCATCATACAGGTAAAGTTTGGGCCTTCCTTTAGTGTCCACTTCACCTGATTTGAGATTGTGTACCCTTATTGATGCCATTTCTCCACTCCCCCCACTTTAACCTGGCAATGTCCCCCTACTGCCAATCCCTTTTCTATAATATGGACTTCACAGCAAATTCTGGATTTTTAAAAAAAGCTGGTGGTACTTTCTCTGTTGTCTTGTTCTGTAACTTTTATTAATGAGCTGTCATTCTTTCTGGATTGATTATCTCAAGTTCCTTATCTTTTCCATTTTATCTTTATCTTTTAGTCTTTTGTTCACTTTCTGGAATATTGACTCAATTTCATTTTTCAGTTCTTCTGTAGAATTAAAAACAATTTTTTTGATCAGGCTTTTATTATATAAGGACTCTTTTTTTGTTCCTTATAAAGCATTTGTGCCTGTTTTATAAATGTAATATTTTCTCTAGAGCAAGTGTTGGCAAACTTTGTCTATAAAGAGTCAGATAATAGTTTAGTCTTTATGGGACATATGGTAGTGTGTAATCCGCTATAGAAGGTGTGAAATCAGCTATAGATGGTACACAAATGAATTAGCACAGTTGTGTTCCCAAAAAACTTTATTTACAAAAATAAGCAGCTGCTGGATTTGGCCTTCAGGCTGTAGTTTGCCAAGTTTGGCACATGTCTCTAGGTTATTGATTTTAGTTTTCAAAAAAGTTTTCATCCTTCAACCATTTGGGAAAACCATAGTGCTACTGTAATAATTTTAGGTGAGAACCATCCATGGGTGCTAAAATGTGTGGGTGGCCTGTGGCTCTCCTCCTCTTTAAATGGAACAATCAGTCTTTTTGACTGCTGTGAACTTCATTCTTTTGAGCATCACGGGCCACTTATTTACTGGAATGTCCCTCAATATGGGCTTGTCTGGAGTTAGGTATAAGTTTGTCTGAAGATCGTCAGAGATATTGCAGAAGTGTTGCCGTGTCCTATCAGGGGCCTCAGAATTCCATTTTGTTCCTTTACAGATCTGTTCCCTGTGACCCACGGGTGAAAGGGTGTTTAGAAGCCTTCTCCACTCTAAAGTTACTCCCTCACCATTTGTGAAGATATAGTGTTTTATGGGAGATACTTTGAAACTACACAAATATCCTATTCATCAACAAACTTTTAACATACTTGTTTCTGTCTGTATGAAATCATGGTTTCCTGTTTGACTCAATGGGCTGTAATTAGTCGCTCTTATTTTTTATTTTTGTGCTCAAATGTTATCAGGTTTTTCTGGCAGAAGCACCAGCGAGCTGGCCTCTGTATTCTGGCATGTCCCCCATGTGTCCCCCTCATTCTCTGGGCACTTCCTTTCCTTCTGGCTGGCATGAGTCGTCCCAGGCTCATCTTGTACTTTTCCTGCCCAGCCCTGGAATCAGCCATTTCTTCACAGAGCCCTCGTTCCTTCCCGTGGAGAATATTTAGAAACTGAGATGGGTGCTGGGTGTGCTCTTTCCTCTGGAGGACAGCATGAGGCGTGTAAGCACTCACCTTCGAGCATATGTACATACATTCGTAGTTACATCCTTTATAGCTATAGCTGTTGACAAGCATGGATTCCCCCAATACCTTCAATGCCAACCCAGCACTGCAAGTCCATCTAGTTTTCTCTCTCTGTATGTTTGTGGCTCATACACCTACCCAATCCCAGTATCCTGGATCTGTGTCTTCCTGTGGGTGTCCTGTACCCTGCTGCCCCATCTCAGGCAGATGCCTTGCTTCCTGTCTTGGGCTCTGACACACTGTGATGGGATGCTGGCCACAAGGAAACCCTTCTCACTCCCCCAGGGCCCCAGCCCCTCATGATCGTGGCCCCCACCCCTGTGTGTGCAGCCTTCTGCCCTTTTGGGCTCAGAAACATCACAGAGCACTGGTCTATATGATTTAAAGATTCTTTTGATGCCTATGATGCACTGACAATCGGATCGATGAATGGAAGAGCTCCTGGTTGCTTACAGCTCTGAATGAGGGAAGGTACCAGGCAAAGCCTCGCAGACGGTGCCTGGGGGGCGGGGGAGGGCGCGGCGGGGCAGGGTAACAGCAAGCTGGAGCTGCAGGGGCAGATTGTGCATGGCCAGGTCTCTGTGCGTTGCTAATTTGAATAATTCCTTGGGATCCTGGATGTGAGGTTTGTTCCTAATTGTCTGGTACCTGGCCCTGGCACCATTAGGCTGGTGCATCATGGACTCTGAGGATGTGAGCCAATAAGGAATGTGTTTGGAGTGTGGACCTCATTCACTGCTCAAGAAGGCAACTGACCAGACTCTCACCTCCAAAGAGGGCATGACAGCATTAAGAAAACAACAAACCCATTTATTGGTTCTCCTCTGCATAGATGTCCCCACCATCCTTCCTAGGCCCTGCCTTCCATACCAGGACCCTCCTCACCTCACCCTAACCTTTGCGACCCCCTTCTCCACCAGCTGCAGGTACTGCCTTGCTTTGCCCACTTAATGGCTTTAGAAATCAACAGTGGGCGAAGGGTAGGTATTTCTAAAAGATTAAACATACTAACATTATACTGTCTGTGTGTCAAATGTTCACAGATTATGCACAACATAAATAACAGCCCTTTTGGGGTAGGGGGTGGCCATCTTAATATTGTATGTGTTGAAATTCAGCTATCAGACACATGATATAAAAATTTACTAATGATATTCCTTTGTCAGAGAGAAAGCTTTTTGTTTGCAAAGCAAGAGGAATTATTATGAAGCAGGGCTCATTGAGCTGAATGAACTCAAAAAATTCACAGGTGCAAACTCTTAATTATGCATTTGGCAAAGAAGACAAGTTTGAGTTCCACACAAGAAAGCATGCTTACCTCCAGTGTAGAATAAAAGGGAATACTTTTATTTCAAGTATACCCAAGGTGCAAAATTTTATCTGATTTAAGATTAGGTCAAAGATCTGACCAGGCTTTGCAAAGTTGATTTTTACATGGAGCTTGGAATGTCTCTTATTTTCATTAACATCTACTTGTATATGTCTAATGATTATAACTACTTAAGATTATAACTATAACATGTTAACAATGTAAAATCGATGCCAAACGTTTTTCCAACACTGATAATGGAAAGAGACGGTGCCTTTAACACACTGGATGTAAAAGCGTTGGTGGTCTTAAACACTTTTGTGTAGGATACTATGACATCCAAACATGAGCCAGACTGTTGCCAAGCATTCAATGAGGTTGCTTCCCAATGCATGGAGAAGCCAATACCATATCACCGGATTTTTTTTTCTTTTTTTTTTAAGTTGGAATCTCACTCTGTCACTCAGACTGGAGTGCAGTGTCATGCTCACAGTTATGATAGCCTTGACCTGTTGGGCTCAAGTGATCCTTCTGCCTCAAGCCTTCCAAGTAGCTGGAACTAAAGGCGCACGCCACCATGTCCAGCTAATTTTTTTATTTATTGTAGAGACGAGGTCTTGCCAAGTTGCCCAGGCTGGTCTTGAACCCCTGGGTTCAGGCAGTCTTCTTGCCTTGGCCTCACAAAGTGCTGGAATTAGAGGCATGAGCCACAGCACCTGGCCTGGCACCAGCTTTTGAGAAAGAAAAGATTTATTGTAAGTCAACTGGCAAAGAAATAGGAGGAAACACCCAAATCTGTCTTTCCAAGCTGGGGCCAGGGCAGGTTTTATAGGCAGAGGGTAATGAGGTGTGATCTGATTGCATCTCGCAATGAGGTGATGCCAGGAGGCGTGATCTGACTGGATCCTGGATCCCGCCATGTGGTGCCCCTGCTTAGTTCAGTCCCACTCCTCTGTCCCAGCACTTAGGTTTCACCTGGAGTTGCAGTCTTGCTTCATCTGGGCATACTCAGGTTGCATGACAGTCTTCCTGAAAAACAACTCACAATTTTGTTAAATAAATGTTGAGCTAGATTGATCCGATGTGGTTACAGGATCACTGCTAGGTATGTCCTGGGCTGCAGAAACCCCCAGGGCTGAGAGGCAGGCTTATTGAGCACTGCTTAGAGAGGGATAAGACACAGGGCAAGAAAGGGACAATAGAACAACCAGAGAAACAGGGCTGCTGCAGAGAAACGTGGAAATACATGTTTGAGAGCAGCTGAAGAAGAGCCCTCTCATGCCCACTGTGGCTGAGGAGGTCCACCAGGCCATCGGGGAAGATCTGAGAAGAAAAGGTTGGTCTGGGGGGAAAGTGGGTTAAAGGCACAGCTACGAATATCAGCAGGCCATGCTACCAGCTAAACAAGAGTCCTCAGGCAGGGGCACGAGCTCACACATCCATCCCTGCTGCTGCGCAGAACATCGTGGGTGTCAGTTTCATAGCGATGTGCAGAGATGAGTGTGTGCTCTGAGGAGTGTGTAAACACGGGGGACTTGTCAGATCTTAGAGTCACAGGGCACAGAGAGCAACAGACCCTCTGCCTCCTCCTCAACAACTGGCCTTTGCTGAGTCTCTCATTTCATCTGGCTTTTTGGTGATGATAACAACTCTGGAAGTTGCCCCAAAGACAAAGGTATGTCTACTGCTTGACATACAGTCATGTGATTGAGTCATAGTGAAATGGGTAGAAAAACACACTGATCTTTGTGTGTCTAATTCAGAAAAGTACCCATGGATGCAAGATGAGACACCCGTGATCTCTCACTGTCTCAGTGTTGGTTGGGGAGAAGGTGAAAAATTGGCCAGGAGATAATAATTGTAGCTTTTCTTTTCTCTTTTTAAAAATCAGGAGCTTGTTTTGTGTCAGACATTATGCAACAAGCTTTACCTATAGCTCTTTTCAAATCCTTTCACAACTCTATGGGTAGATGGTACAATAATGCCATTTTACAATGATGAACTGAGCTCAGAGAGGCTAAGTGACCAGAGGGGCACATCTGGTGCTGGACTGATTGGCCTGATTTGACACCCGTGGCTCAACTGTCACCCTACGTCTCTATATACACACCACAGTGCCAGGCAGAGGAGCTCCTGTGATGAACACTTGGCACACGAGAAAATGTCATCATGTGGGTTGTTGGCAGAGCATAAACAAACATGTGCATTGAAGCTAATTCTGCTTAACGGATAAAGCTTTCTAAAAGAGCTGTGTCTGAAATCAGTGAAATGGGTATATACAACACAAAGGACTAAGGACAACAAGTCATTTTGAAGAAGCAGGTGACAGGACTGGCTCTACCCCAAGGGAAGACTTTCTATAACACCATAGGAAATACGAGCATGCCCTTTGATGCAAAAAAAAGAGTAAACACACAAATGAGCAGAAGACAGAGCTCGAAGACAGATGCACACAGGCAGACAGTCATCTTACAACAAAGGTGCATCTCACAGCAGCGGGGGAAGGGCGAACTGTTTCATAATGATGCAGGGACAATCATGTAGCCATCTGGAGAAGGAACAGTGGACCTACTTCTCACCATGCCCTAAATGTGGAAAGCAAAGCAAAAACGTTTCTGGAGGACAGTATGGGCAGTATTTCCATGTGCCGGCATCTCTGACGACACTTGACGCAGGCACCATTCTTCTACTTTTTTAGAAACAGGCAGGACCTTCACTTTTCTTAGGAGATGTATCCTCTCTGCTGATAATTCTTGCTGGAATATTCTTCCTGTTGTGCCAGTTTAGAGGCAACACCTGCCTGCAAGTAACCTTCAAAGAAACATGACTCATTGGGTCTTATTTCTTCCCACTGGAAGTACTTAGAATAAGTGATCCCACCTGCCCCCCACCTCAGTTGTTTTTAAAGGGGAAGTGGAGACTGGTCTCGAAGTATCAACTGAGGAAACTGGAAGATAAATTTATATTGCATCTGCTTAGAACAACATCTTCTAATGTTCCGTCTTCTCAGGTTAGGACTGTAAGTGACATTTTAGCCATCTATAATCATCTGTGCAAAAAACAATATTTTCATATATTAACAAAGCAAGATATTTGACTCTGCCATGTTAGCCACAATGGCATTTGCTGTGTGCATTACTAGGAAAAATTAGACTTGGTAGAAACGGTAAATCCAAAATAAACCTGAGAGTAGTTGAAACTTCATATAAGGACTATAGCCTTGGAAGAAATAACTGTCACTTGAGAATATGCTCAGCAGCAAAAATGTTGGTTGGTAAAATTTGCAAGGAACAATGAATCAAATTTGTGTTGTGAAATTTACAAGGACAAGAATTGGTCCCAATGAAAATGAAAATTGAAAACAGTTTACTTTTGCAGTCTAGGTAATTAATCAAAGGATTACATTGGTTTAATGGCATTTAATGTTGCTGTAATTCCGAGGAAAATGTTTTCATTGATGGAGTCTAAATATCCCCCGGGTTAAGGGGGGGGGGCGGTTCAAACATTCTGTATTGATTTAAAATATCAAGTGCTTCTTAACTGCTGTGCTTTAAGCTAAGCAAAAATTTTATATTTTTATCACAGAGACTTGAAGTAATAATGGACAAATAAATGCACTTTGATTTGTTGAAGTCACAGGATTATGAGTACATTTTACTTGTAATTCTACTAATGTCACTATAATGTAATAAAATAGTTAAAAATCAGAAATTTAGGTCACGGTTACATTAATTCTACTATTAAATTCTGACGTAACTAGACTGGAGCCTGCGTTAAAAATTATTTGGTCTTTTGTTTACCTACAACCTACATTCCAGTAATCCGCTATTGCCCTGATTCTTGGGCTTGTCTGATATATACTGATTTTTGCCATGTTAGGGCAAGAATTGCAGTTGTAAGAGAATAAGATACTAAATGGTGACTGTTTACTTACTTAAACATAAGGAAAAATGTCAGCCTTCACTAATCATCAGAGAAATGCAAATAGATATTATACCATCTCACACTGTTCATGACAGGTATTGTTAAAAAGTCTAAAAACTGCAAGCATAGGCAAGGCTGCAGAGAAAAGGTAGATGGTATTTATAAACCCCATCTACTTGTTTTCCCAGGACAAAATTCTTTCTGTAATGAGATTCTGTTGGTCACTGTTTTGCAACTGAATTGCAAGTTTGCCCTATTATTGGTTCTGCTATTTTTTTTTTGAGTTGGGGGTCTCACTCTGTCACCCAGCTGAAGGGCAGTGGCACGCTCATGGCCACTGCAGCCCCGACCTGCTGGACTCAGGCGATTCTTCCGCCTCAGCTTTCCAAGTAGCTGGAACTACAGCCACCGCGCCTGGCTAATTTTTTGATTTATTGTAGAGATGAGGTCTTGCCAAGTTGGCCAGGCTGGTTTCTAAGCCACGGGCTCAGGCAATCCTCTCACTTCGGCCTTCCAAAGTGGTTCCGCTTACGTGAAAAGAATGACCATGCAAGAGAAATTTGTCTCTGCAGACAGATGGCTCTGCTGATGTTTCTACTTCATTTCAGCTCCATGGACAGCTGAGGTAGACCTCTGTAATGCCTTATGTGAAATGGTAGGTTCTTGTTCTTCTCTTTCATGAGGAGATAATTATGGTACAACTATAACTGTCTTAAAAAGAGATTATCAAAGCTATACTATAGGAAAAATTCCCCAGATGGAAAAAACTTTATTTCATGGAGGGGCAGACATGGGAAACCTTCCACACTGGCATTAAGAAAATGTTAGAAGTTTCATTCTGGTGGCAGACAATATATTATAGTCTCGTGGTTGATGTTGCCATCATGTGTATTCCTCAAGGGTGTCCTTAAATTAGGAAGTATACCATGCATTTGAATCACTGTGATTTATGCTAAAAACCTAATAGCAATGGAGAGCATTCCTTCCATGTGCACTGCCCCCCCCCATCTCACCAATCTGGGGATGTGGGAACATTATTCCCTTAATTTTGAATATTGGTTTGAAACTTGTTCGTGCATCAGGAGTTAAATATGGCTTCTTGGACAGGATACTTAGAACTGCCCTAAATTATTTAAAATATACTAGATTCTCTGTGAAAATGGTGAGATGATTGTATAACAGCTGAATGTGCACTCTGTTTCAGACTTCAGCATCAGCTCTGGGTTTTAGATGTACAAATTCTCTTTGAGATGCCTCTAATACTTGACATTTAAGAGGAGGCTCTTGTTCACACTTCATGACACTCATCTAGACCACAACTAGGAAATTTTTTCTCCCCCCCCCATAATAGCCAGTGTCCCTCAGGATGAAATCCAGTAAGCACAAGTCAATGACCTAGGTGCTGTGGGTAACAGAATGAAAAGGCATGTGGACAATCGGCCACACAGACCATGAAACATGCCTCAACTCTGTGCTCTGTGCTAGGGAGGATAGGGATGAAGTCTGGCCATGGGCTTTGAAATGTGGGTTGACTTTTGTTTTGCAAAATTGAGGTTGTTTGGGTAGAAAGAAAAGCATACGAAAGAAGGGAGGAAAGAACATGTGAGGGTGAAAAAAATGCAGCTTTCTTCTTAGTACTGAATAGACCTGGTTTTCGAATTGAGGCATAACTGCTCATCCCAAAACACAGGAAGTGCTTGAGAGTGTGAATAGGGGAAAGTGGGAGTGAAACCAGAGGATACGGAGAAAGGGTTGACGGAGAGAGACAGAAATAGGAGGGGGAAACTGGAGAAGAAAGAGATGGCCAGTAAACAGGAAAAATATCAGGCTTCACTAATCATCAGAGAAATGCACTGTTCAGGATAGGTATTATTAAAAAGTCTAAAAACAACAGGCATTGGTGAGGCTGCAGAGAAAAGGGACACTCATACATGTTGACAGGAATGTAAGCTAGTACAGCCTCTGTGAAAAGCCATGTGGAGGTTTCTCAAAGAGCTAAAAATAGATCTGCCATTCGACCCAGCAATCCCACTTCTGGGAATATCCTCAAAGGAGCA
>CAUYQG010263809.1:0-21101 GCA_963574415.1 Tarsius wallacei
TGGCTCAGCCTGTAATCCCGCGCCTTGGGAGGCTGAGGTGAGTGGATTGCCTGAGCCCGCGGGTTCGAGACCCGCCTGGGCAACTTGGCAAGACCTCATCTCTACAATAAATCAAAAAATTAGCCAGGCGTGGTAGCGTGCGCCTGTAGTTCCGGCTACTCGGAAGGCTGAGGTGGAAGGATTGCCGGAGCCCAGAAGGTCGAGGCTGCGGTGGCCGGGAGCGGCCACTGCACTCCAGTCTGGGTGACAGAGTGAGACTACAACTCAAAAAAAAAACCAAAAAAAAAAATTTTTTTTAATTTGCCGGGCATGGTAGCGCACGCCTGTAGTTCCAGCTACTTGGAAGGCGGAGGTGGAAGGATCGCCTGTGCCCAGCAGGTCGAGGCTGCGGTGGCTGGGAGCGGCCACTGCACTCCAGTCTGGGCAACAGAGTGAGACTCCCACTCAAAAAAAAAAAGTGAGCCTGCCTTCTCTACACTCTACTCTTCTGCCTCAATGGGGACAGTGATGAGAAGCCCTGGAAATGAAGGTGTCACAGTGGAGAAGGATCCTGTACCCCAGAAATATGACATGGAGGACAGCCACCATCCAAAAGAAGGTCCTGCTCTGGTTCACTAACACTGGCAAGAAATAAACTTCTCTTGCGTTTGAGCCATTCGTGTAGTGTGGGGACATAGTTGTTACAGCAGCTGACACTGCCCTAAGTAATACATCCCCTTCAGCATTCTGGAAGCTGCTCACAGTCCTAGAAGTCTGCTGCATATTGCATTGTTCTCTATCAACAGAGCTACTCAGATCAGTGACTCCTACTGGTGAAACAAATCCAAAATCTATTCATTTACTATTATTTATTGAAATCTATTTATTTACTGCATACCAGATTATGAACTAGTGTTTATGGTTACATGGTGAATTTTGCCATCAGTTGTAAGGCATATCATTATTTTACATACCACTAAAACAAAAGTTACATAACACTGAGAAAATACATTACCAATGACATGCAATCAAAAGCTATCTTAATTTCAGAAATGTAAACATGTGAAGAAAAATATCTTTAAACTGATGAAACATAGTGTTTCTTACCTTTAGGAAGCTAAAGGTCTTGAGAGAGGCAGATAAGCAAATAAGTTTGAGCCCTACAATACAAATACCTTAACAAGTATATGGATGGTTTATCTAGAAAGAAGTGATCAACTTGGCCTTAGAAATGGGAGAAGCTTCTCAAAGGGATATTTGCACTGAATTTTGAAAGAAGGGAGGTGATTGCCAGGAGAAGTGTTTCTCTCTGAGCAGAGCCAATAGGTCTAGATGTCTTCTCCATACCCTCAGAGAAGCGTACATGCATCTCCAGGGACTATGATGGTTTAACAGAAACTCAAAACACTATCGCAGTAAATTCCAACCAGACAGCTTCATTTTCTGGATAAATGGAAGCTAATCCGTTAGGTGCCAAGACACCATTTTAAATGGATATTTTTAAATGGAAAACTTTCTAAAACATACCCCAGTAAACCCTTGGCATCTGCAAGGGGTACATCAGGGGGTCTTGGTGAATCTCCAGATTCACAAACAGTTAAGCCTGGACAGACTCTTGGCTTGCATGAGGATCACATTTACAGGAAAAGCCGCAGGTGTCCACTGTGTAGCCTGGCATCACACAACCCTTCCCCCTGACTCTACACTTTTGGCTCTTGCTTGATGAGCAATTACATGTAACCGGTATATTGACCACGCATGACTTATGATGTAATCAAAGCACAATTTTATTTTTGTCTCTCATTATCCCTTCAAACCAGATTCCACATGGGGAGACTTTTCTCTACTGCTGAACAAAACCTCTGGAAGGGCCGTGACTTTCTGGTTCAGTCTTGTGTGATGGACATGCTAAGTCACTTAAAATGACAAACAACAGTCCCAGTGTGGTAACTTAAGTGCCCATTCTGTGCACTAATTAAACTCTCTAACTTGATTTAGCAGCATGCCTTCCTCCTTGTACCCAGCTTTACTTTAGTTTAGGCTAGAAGCCCGCAGTCAGAAGGGAGAGGGTAGCAGGTCTCTCTATCTACCTCGGGTGTCTTTTTCACCTCACACATACACATATCCTACAGAGAGGAGTCAGGTCTCTGCAACAGCCCTCACCAGAAGAAGTTCCTTTCTCATTCATTCTTCTTCTCCACTGCCTCAACCTTTGTATATTCTCAAGGTAGATAAGGCAGCATCAAGAGTTCAGTTTCCTTTGCTCATTCCACAAGTGGTCATTTAACTTTGCAATTTCACATTTATTGTATCTTGGTGTCTCCATGCTATGGGATGTATTATTGTTATGGACTGTATGTTTGCGACCCTCAAAATTCATATGTTGAGGCCTTAATCCCCAGTGTGGTGGTATTTGGAGATGAGGTCTTTGGGGGGCGATTAGGGATAGATGAGGGTAGGACCCTCATAATGAGATTAATACCCTTATAAAAAGAGAGTTTCTCTTTGTCTCTCTCTCTCTCTCCCTCTCCCCCTTTCTTTCTTTCTCTGTCTCTCTTTCTCCCTGCTGTGAGGATGCAGTAACAATGCAGTAAATTGTAAGCTGGAAAGAGGGTCCTTATCAGAACCAGACCAGGCTGGCACCCCGACCTCAGTCTTCCAGCCTCCAGAACTGTGAGAACATAGATTTCGGTTGTTTAAGCCACCCAGCCTATTGTATTTTGTTATGGCAGCCAGAGGTGACTACTACAATTACTAACCAGAGCCCTCACTGAAACAGTTTTACAAATCTTTCTCTCTAGTCTTTCTCCAGCTTCTGTGTTGGACACATAGTAGACATTCAAAATTTATTTATTAAATGAAAGTATAAGCCGGGCTCGGTGGCTCAGCCTGTAATCCTGCACTTTGGGAGGCTGAGGTGAGTGGATTGCCTGAGCCTGCAGGTTCGAGACCCGCCTGGGCAACTTGGCGAGACCTCATCTCTACAATAAATCAAAAAATTAGCCGGGCGTGGTAGCATGCACCTGTAGTTCCAGCTACTTGGCAGGCTGAGGCGGAAGGATCGCCGGAGCCCAGCAGGTCGAGGCTGCGGTGGCCGGGAGCATGCCACTGCACTCCAGTCTGGACGACAGAGTGAGACTCCGACTCAAAAAAAAAATGAAAGTATAAGTGAATGTATAGCACAATGACCGAATCACTCCAGATATCCAAGTCACTGCAGAACGCCAAATTCCATTCAGTATTTATGTGGGTGTGATTTTATTTGTTTTGTTAAATATGTAAGTAGTACATGAACACATTATTCTGTGTTTGTATATGTTTTTAAAGTTAAGCAAAATAAAAGCAATACATGAACGCATTCTTGTGTACATATGTGTTGTTACACAACATACAAGTAAAAATAAGTAGGAAAAAAGGTAGAAATTCCCCTTCACCAATCTCCCCCTCCAGCCCATCACACTTCCATACCAAGGGAAACACACAATTGGTGTGATCTGCTTCTTTCAGACCTTTGTCATTTTACCCATGTGCCTTCAGACCTGTATTATGTGATATCATGTTCGGGCATGTAGTACTGCAATTTACCTTTCCTTTTTTTTTTTTTTTTTTTTGAGTTGGAGTCTCACTCTGTCACCCAGACTGGAGTGCAGTGGCCGCTTCTGGCCACCGCAGCCTCAACCTGCTGGGCTCCGGCGATCCTTCCACCTCAGCCTTCCAAGTAGCTGGAACTACAGGCACACGCTACCACGCCCGGCTAATTTTTTTAAAATTTATTTTAGAGATGAGGTCTCGCCAAGTTGCCCAGGCAGGTCTCAAACCCGGGCTCAGGCAATCCACTCACCTCAGCCTCCCAAGGCGCAGGATTACAGGCTGAGCCACCGAGCCCGGCTTACCCTTCTTTTTTTATTTGGAAGACACCTCCATGTCCGGTGGTCTATATCCCTCATTCTTTCAAGTGCAGAGACATACCATGCTTATTTGAATCTACCCCTCTACCCCTCTACCCCTTATGGATGGGCATTTCAAGTGTTTCTTTTTGGTTGTTGTATTTTGTTTTTTTTTGAGGAGTCGCACTCGGTCACCCAGGCTGGAGTGCAGTGGCACGCTCACGGCCACCGCAGTCCCAACCTGCTGGACTCAGGTGATCCTTCCGCCTCAGTCTTCCAAGTAACTGGAACCGCAGGCATGTGTCACCATACCCAGCTAATTTTATTGATTTATTTTAGAGACGAGGTCTCGCCAAGTTGCGCAGGCTGGCCTCGAACCCTGGACTCAGGCAATCTTCTCACCTCCACCTCCCAAACTGCTGGAATTACAGGCGTGAGCCACCATGCCCAGCTTCATGTGTTTCTAAATTGTCCTCTGTTTCAGGTGAGCAGGTGGATGCAAACCTATTCCCAAAGTCCAAGGAAGCTGACAGGTTGGAGAAAAAGGCTGATGTATCCAGTTTCTCAGAAAAAAACATCTAATAGGGACTTAAGAACAGAAGCCATGACTGTGTCTTGGGCAGAGGCAAGGCAACATAGTGGATCCCCAAGCCATTACCCCCCAGACCCAGGATTTATATGCCATAGGGAAGGGGTGATTCAGAAGGGATGTGTAAGACAACTAAAGCATGATAACATCAAGGTTGTTTGACCTAAGGGTAGGATTTACAGTAAGTACTGGCTCTTATACAAGGAACAACAGATAAATGGAAAATCTTAGAGGCCTTCACAGAACCAAGGTTAATCAGAAGTCACCATGGTGGATTAGCATCTAAGATGGAATTGCTTCAGGCTCCATATCCTTCATATAACATTTCAAAATATATCCTTCCACATGCCTTTTGGGCACCTGTACAAGTGCTTCACTAAGAACATTTCAAAGTTAATACCTGGTCTTAGATGATTTGCGCATTGAAATTGTTGATAGCTTCTGCCACGTGGCTATCCAAAGGGCACTCCACCAAGAATTTTTCCCACGCCACAGAATATCTTAAACCTTCCTAAATTTTTATCAACCTGCTATTAGGAAAATATCACATCGTTAACATTTAGTTTCCTGATTCCTAGTCAAGCAATCTATTTCTACTACAAATTACCTGTTCCTATTCTGTGTCTATTTTTTTAATCAGACTGCTTGTCTTTTAATTGTGAGTTTCTAGAATTTTTATTTTGTATTTATTAGTTCATTTCTGTTATATATGTTACAAATACGCTCTTCCAGGCTGTCATCTGTCTTGCAATTTATGGTGTCTTTTTTTTTTTTTTTGGTACAGAAGTTTTTGTTTTTATATAGTCAAATACAACAACCGTTTATTTTGTGGCTTCTTTTGCAACTTCCAAGATTAATGAAATATCTATATCTTCTTCAGGTATTTTGAAGTTGTTTTTTAAGTTTAGCTTTTTGTTCTATCTGGAATAAATTTTTATCTATGGACAAAAAGGGGGAGCCAACTTTTTTTTTCTAAATTTCTATTGGTTCCAATCTCATTTATTAAATAAGCTATTATTTCCTCCTCTTATGGGCGATGTCACATTTATCATATGCTAAATTGCCATATATGTATATATTATATATACAAGTGATATTTCACTCTAATCTATCCAAAATGTATCTTTTCTCAAAAATATCCAATTCTTCCACTGGCACCAGGAGTCAGCTTTTTAGGAGGATCTATTTCTCACATACACACATACATAGAAGATTCTTTTCATTTCTGTTACAGAAGACAGAATGCAAATGCTTGAGGCCATTAATAAGGGGCTCCTTCCCCACTCCAGATTTGCACTGTCGACAAATCAAATCCACGTTGCAGCAAAATATCAAATTCTTACATGTCAGGGAGCATGCAAGCTTTAGATGCAGCTTCTGTCTCAGACCACTGTTAACACTTGACCCCAAGAGCATGTTATGAGGTGCAACTGCTGTTGATCTGAAGTAGACCCTGACCTAGGCTGTAGCTCAGAATGTGGACCAGAACCAGCTCTGAAGGATGGCAATGACCACCCATGTCAGTAGGATTTGGCTTCTGACTGTAAAATGTGTCCAGACACATATTATAGGGATGTGTTCAGGACTCATTTCTTTCTAGCCTGCTTCCTAATGATCTTTTGGACATACTGAATGCCAATTTCAACCTCCCCTGCTACCATGCAGAGCAAAAAGACAGACATTCTTGTGTAGATGACGTCTCATTATTTTAAATTAGAGATGACCTGAAAATAAATTTGCTATGCTAGCCAATTATTTCCAGAAAGAAAGCCCACAGATCAACTGTCCTAAAACTAAACATGTTATCTCTCATAGGCTCCACATTTTAACTGATTTATAAATAACGACCCAGTACAAGTTACTTCATTCAGTTACCTTGGCACCAACATGGAGTTTGTCTTGGACAGAGTCCTGACGGTAGCACTGCCCAAAGCCAGGCATTCTCGGATGCTTTGCCAAGATTTTATTTGGCCATGGCAAGGGTCCGGTTATACCCATCTTAAGCATTCTTAGCCATGGGCACTACTTCAGCCATGTTAAATAAGGTAGGCAGTGGGGGCCTGGTTTACTCATTCATGTATGTACTGGAATAGATTCAAGTCCACTTCAGAAGAGAGTCCTCATCTTGCTGGTAGACAGTGATGGAAGGCTTAGCTTCCCAAGGGATATCCATCTCTCTCCAGTTTGATTGTCATTTAAGACATGTGAATAGGTACTCAAAGGGCCACGAAGAACACAGCCCTTTGGGTTCATCTAGGGAGTAGAGTTTGAACACTCTACTACTAAATATTTATATAAAAGCTCCACTGAGAAATAACACTATTCAGAGAAGATTATTTGAAGGATAAGCAGTTCATCCGTTCTTCCAGACTTTCTAACACCAATTCCTGCCTTCCACCAGAGCAACTGAAACCCGGATACCTGGAGTGCATCATATGGGCCCCAGCAGAATTACTGGTGCTGAACTGTTTTTGGTGTGATGCCATTAACATTTTTTTAAATGTCATTACGAGAAACAGTCCCACAGAAAGCATCATTACATTTGGGGTCAGAAGGTTGTTGAAGATATCGTTCATCACATCCCACCATGTTTTCTTTATTAAGTAACCTCAGGGGTAATTCTGCCTGAATTTTGTACTAAAAATAGCAGTGTTTCTTCTGGGCAGTTGGTTTACCTATACGTGGCATGATTTTCCAGAGGGTGCTCTGAGGAACACTAGGGCAAAAGGCAGGTAACTGGTGTTCTATGAAAAGGATCTTCCACAGACCCAATGAAGTTAAACAATATAGAAATCTCTAGAGCAAAACCATTCGTTGTTTTGTTATTTACCACTGCACCTCTCCATGTCACTCATATGCATTATGTAATGTTACCATGTGTAACATTTACAGGGAACTGCAGATGTTCATAACAGATTACAACTTTGGTGTTGGTCCTAACCATAGCCAAAATCGCTTCTTCTTTTCACCACCCTGAGATGTCTGACTTGTCTGACAAGCCCCTCCTTCAGTCTGGTACTGAGGCTTAGAGGTCCTGAAATGTGACACAGTGACTGGAAGGTGTTCTCCCTCACGCCCTCTGCCTTCCTCCCCTCACCTGGCTCTACCCATTCTGGGCACACACCCCATGGGAAACTCTGGGTCTTCAGTGTCTCTGCTACTGACCTGTGAGACTGCTCTGCCTGCCTTTCTCCCAGACTGGCTTTGCTCTCATTTCACAGAACATTCACTCCCAGAAAAATGTTGGCATTTTATAGACATCACTAGGTATCAAGATTCTGCTTTCTTTTTTGTGCAAGGAGTAATCATATGGCATCATGCCCTTTTGGAATATTTATCCTCCTTTGCAGGTATCTGTGTTTCTTGATTGCTGGCCCTCGAAGCTGCCGCTTTGCAAGTGAAGAGGCTGTTTGTTCCCACCATTCCCTCCCACCCTACCCCCCTCCGAATCAAAGCTAAGGTAGATGGCTTCAGAGTCTAGAAAACTGCATTCTGATTATGGCAGAGACTATTGCTTATCGATTCCCCTTTTCCTTAAAAAAAGAAGCCCTAGTTGTTAGCAGGCATCTGGCCACCCAGAATAGGTATTGTATTTCCCAGACTCCTTTGCAACCAGAAATGAACATGTGACTATGTTTTAGCCAGTGAGATGTAAGCGTAACTGGCATTTGTAACTGCCAGCAATTATCCTTAAAGGTTTGCCTTTCTTAATTTATTCCTGTTTGCTGCTGGTAAGACTGTGAATGTGATGACTGGAGCTCTTGTAGCCATTTGAAACCAGGAGGTGGCATACCAAGCATGACAGAGAAATCAAATACAAGGAGCTTAGATTCTTGGTACTTGTAGACCTGCCATACAGTCTTGGACTTCCTAACTGAAATGTTCTTTGTGACACCTTGTTTAAGGCTTTGTTATTTGGGGTTTTTCTGTAACTCACGCCACCATACTTTGTCCTAATTAAAATAGTAGGTAACTGGAGTTTTACTGGAATGGAAGAACCTAAGGTTCAGAGCCTAAGGTTGAAGGGACCCTCAAGAAAGGAAACTTTTCAGTTACCAAAAACAGAAAGAGGCTGGGCTCGGTGGCTCAGCCTGTAATCCCAGCACTTTGGGAGGCCAAGGCGAGTGGATTGCCTGAGTCTGCCAGTTTGAGACCAGCCTGGGCAACTTGGTGAGACCTTGTCTCTACAATAAATCAAAAATTAGCTAGGCGTGGTAGCGTGCATCTGTAGTTCTGGTTACTTGGAAGGCTGAGGTAGAAGGATCACCGGAGCCCAGTAGGCCGACGCTGGGGTGCCGGTGAGCGTGCCACTGCTCTCCAGCCTGGGAGATGGAGTGAGACTCCAACGCAAAAAAAAAAAAAAAAAAAAATCTGAGTGCTGTTTCCTGTGTTTCCCTTTGTACCCATTTGTGGAAATCTCATCCACATTTTAAGACACAACTCAGGCCGGGCTCGGTGGCTCAGCCAGTAATCCCGTGTTTAGGAGGCTGAGGTGAGTGGATTGCCTGAGCCCGTGGGTTCAAGACCCGCCTGGGCAACTTGGCGAGACCCCATCTCTACAATAAGCCCCAAAATTAGCCGGGCGTGGTAGCGCGTGCCTATAGTTCCAGCTACTTGGAAGGCTGCGTAGAAGGATTGCCGGAGCCCAGCAGGTCGAGGCTACGGTGGCCGGAGCGTGCCATTGCACTCCAGCCTGGGCGACAGAGTGGGACTTCAACTCAAAAAAAAAAAAGGCACAACTCAAATGCCATTCCATTCCATGCAGGGAACCTGTCCTTCTCATCATTCCCTTCCTTTGCCAGAGGTTTTAACTTCTCCAGCAGTTTGTTTGGTTCACCCTACAAGTGCTTTTCGCTTTCTGTCTTGCATTTTGGTTACTCATGTACTTATCAAGGGAGCAGCATTTGATAGTGGTTTACAGGACTTCCTGGGTTCAAATCCTTGTCCCACTGCTTCCTAACAGTGACACCAAGCAACCACATAGCCTCTTTGGATCTCAGTCTCCTCATCTGTAAACCAGGGGTACCTGGCCAGAGAGGTAGACTCTCCTGCATTGGCCACATTGGGATCTCCTGGGAGTTTTTTGGAAATGTAGAATCTCAGGTCCCATCCCAGACTGAATCAGAATGTTTATTTTCACAAAGTCCCCAGGGGATTCATATGAACACTGAAATTGAGAAGTACTGCTTTAGAGGACTTCAATATCACATAGAGACAAAAGTCAGGGCCACAGTTCCTGTTCAGTGGAAGGAGCTGAAACTAGGCAACAATTATTTTGGAAAAAGCGGTCTTAGCAGAAAAACTTTTCTCATATACAAGGTTATAGTAGAGAAGCTGGCTGTCCAGCCCAGGGTGTGGGTAGGGGGGAAAAAAAGAATTAACAGAAGAATTAGATCACTTAGTCTGCATATACCAGTGTAAAACCCAAATTCTCATACTTCTTGCCAGGAATAGAAACTCACAGCCAAGAAACTAAAGAAAAACTGGTCTAGAGCACGGTGGCAAGCACCTGTATTCCCATCTACTTGGGAAGCTGAGGCAGGAGGATCCCTTGAGCTCAGGAGTTTGAGGCTGCAATGAGCCATGATTGTACTACTGCACTCCAGCCTGGGTGACAGAGTGAGACCCTGTCTCTTAAAAAGGGGGAGGAGGTGTGTCTAGAAAAAATAGTTCTATAGTGCAGACACTTCACCAAAAGGATGCCTCCATGTCCTGGAAAACCTACAGGACTCCGCATAAAAGAATTCCTGCTGAGGATGACATAAAACTTACAAAGCACATGAGAAGATGATACCAATAGTGTCAGTAAATGTTACAAAAGGGAGAATTCATTCCTGAGGAATTACCCATCATTGAGAATTCTGAAAAGGAATTTAAGTATGTCTAAAATGTTTCACAATTTGAGGAAGAGTATAACCTATATAGCAAGCACAGGACAAGAATGAAGAGCTGGTTTGCAGAACTAAAAACAAAAGATATAACTTTTTTTTTTTTTTTTTAGTTGGAGTCTCACTCTGTCTCCCAGTGGCATGCTCCCGGCCACCACAGTCTCGAGCTGCTGGGTTCCGGCGATCCTTCCGCCTCAGCCTTCCAAGTAGCTGGAACTACAGGCACATGCTACCATACCCGGCTACTTTTTGTTTGTTTGTTTGTTTTAATTGTAGAGACGAGGTCTCGCCAAGTTGCCTGGGTGGGTCTTGAACCCATGGGCTCAGGCAATCCACTCTCCTTGGTCTCCCAAAGTGCTGGGATTGCAGGCTGAGCCACCGAACCCACCCAAGATATAATTCTTTCTTTTTTTAAATTAGAAAAACCACACTATTGTGTTAAATAGGCTGGTTAAATAGCCTATTGACACAGCAGTGGAGAAAACTGGTGACTTTTAAGTTCCAGGGACTATTTTTTTAAACAGATATGAGAAAATCGACTAGAACACAGCACAAAGATAAGAACACTTTTAAAATATGAGACAGAAGCTGAGAAACATGGAAGGTGTGTCCTAACAGTCCTGTATCTAGTCATAGGTGCTGAAGAAAGAGATGAGGAAGAATCGGGGTGAGAGGTAACATGTGAGAAGAGGTCTGAGGATTTTCCAGATTTGAGAAGAGCTTATGAGCCTTGGGTTGGAAAAGCACACAGAATAAGTAAAAACAAACATACACTTATACACATGACTGCAAAACCACAAAACATCAAGGAAAAAGATAACATTTTTAAAGGTACTAGAGAATAGAGACAGATTATCTTCAAAGAAATATCTATCAGATTGATATTAGTCTTTTTATTGGCAATGATAGCTGCCAAAAGATGAGAAAATGCTATCTTAAAAATGCTAGGGGAGAAAGAAGTTCATCTGCATTCTGTATTCAGCTGGCCCACATCTGAGACTAGAGACAAAGGAAAGATATTTCCAGAAAAAGACTAAGAGTTAACTAAATACAGATCCTCACTGAAATAACTACTAAAGGATTACTCCAGAAAAAATTAGAGGGGAATGCAAGAAGCAATTGTGTGCAAAAACATTCATAAATACTTTGGTAAGTCTAAATAGATATAGATTCTAAAAATACTAATGACAAGGCCGGGCACGGTGGCTCAAGTCTGTAATCCCAGCACTTTGGGAGGCTGAGGCGAGAGGATTGCCTGAACCCAGGGGTTCAAGATCAACCAGGGCAATTTGGTGAGACCTCATCTCTACAATAAATTTAAAAAATTAGCTGGGCATGGTAGCGCACGCCTGTAGTTCCAGCTACTTGAAAGGCTGAGGCAGAAGGATCACTTGAGCCCAGCAGGTCGAGGCTGTGGTGACCATGAGTGTGCCACTGCACTCCATCCTGGGCAACAGAGTGAGACACCAACTCAAAAAAAAAAAGCACTAATGATAAATGATGGGTCAAAGCATGGTAGAACTAAATACTATACTGTGATCACACGGAAGATGGGAGCAAAGTCAAAGCATGGTAGAGTCCACATCTTATTTAGGAAGAAGTAAGTATGGGTGTTAAAAATGCTTGAAAAACTGCAAAAAGTGGAAATACTTGTATAACTTCCGACATGGAAGAGGCAGGGTAAGAAATACAAAGTCTCAACATGGATACTTACCCAGAGAATGAACGTAAAAATCCTGGACTGAGGGGATATGTATCAAAACCATGACAGAGGGTGCCTCCAGGGGGAATCGGAAAGCATTTCATTAAAGATTTGAGCATTACCAATATTGACTTTTTTTCTTTTATTGAAAAAACAAAATCCAAAGCAATTATCCAAAGCAAAATGTTAACACTTATTTAGACCTAGCAGTAAGATACTGTTATATTTTTTCTATATCATCCTGTAATTTAAATTTCTTCTCAATTAAAAAATTTAAAAGGAAAGGGATATCAACCCAAAAGTGTCTTGTGTTTGGTAAGAGGTGCTGGAGGAGGGAGTGGAGAACCCTGCCATGCTGCACCCAGGGGAAGCACCCAGGTGTTGCTGGGAGAGGGAAGGCTTGAAGAGCAAGCTGATGCCGGACTCTCACACCCACCACACCTTGGTCTTTACATCAGGATGCTTTTTAGAGGAGGAAGAGAGAGAGATGGTAGAGGTAGGGGTAGAGACAGAAATAGGGAGAGACAGACAGATAATAAAGATAGAGGGAGAAATAGAGATGACAAAGATAGACATAAAGAGATAAAATCGAGATAGTAAAGATAGAGAGAGAGAGGTGATGAGAGAGAGATACAGAGATAGAGATAGGGATAGGGAGATAGAGATGATAGAGATAGGGATAGGGACAGAGATAGAGAGGATACAGATGGAGATAGGAATAGAGATAGGGATAGGGACAGAGAGAGATAGAGATGATAGAGAGAGAAAGATATAGAGAGGGATAGAGATAGAGACAGGGATAGGGACGGAGAGATAGAGATAGAGATGATAGAGATAGAGAGAGATAGAGATAGGGATAGAGATTGAAATAGAGATAGGGATGGAGAGATAGAGATAGAGATGATAGAGATAGAGAGAGAAAGATAGAGACAGGAATAGGAACAGACAGATAGAGATGATAGGGATAGAGAGAGATATAGAGATGGATAGGGATAGGGAGAGAGGGATAGTGATAGAGATAGAGAGAGATAGAGAGATAGATAGGGATAGGGATAGGGACAGGGACAGGGACAGAAAGGTAAAGATAGAGATGATAGAGAGATAGAGATAGGGAGAGAGAAGAGAGAGAGAGAACTCTATAACAGCTTGTGTGTATACTCTATATGAAACCATCTGGTCCTGCAGGGTTATTTTAAGGCCCTTGCCTCAGGTACCTGCAGATGGTGTTTAGGAATCCCCAAGGAAACATGCTGGTGCAGCAAACTCATTAGGAGGCAAGGATTTGTTGGTAAGGAAGGGGTCAGAGAAAGGGAGGACTATGCTGTGTGCCAAAAGCACTCTACATAAAGCATCCCATCTAGTTAGAGCCTCAAAAATAGCTCTTTAGGACAAGTGTGACTGTCTTCATAGAGACACTATTTTTCCTATGGCCTCTTGCCTGGTAACTTGTAGAGTTGGATCTGCCACCAACAAAAAGCAGTAGCTTTGAGGGCAGACGAGGGCCCTCACTCCCCTACCTTCTCTCCCTAAGACCTCCGATGCTTCTTTGAAGCCTTGACCATTTTCCCTTCACCCCCCAAAACACCACGCCCACCTGGCTTGCAGGCCTGAGTCTTCAAGGTTGGGTTGCACAACTCTGCCAGGCTACACCCCTGGCCTTTCGAACTGTGTTCACCTGCAGCCACCAAGCTGCAATGTCAACCTGCAAGGTACCCGAGCTAGAAGTAAAGAGGGAAAGGTGGGGCAAGGTGTCCCCACATTTATCTTGTAGAGTGAGAAGTACCAATAGGATGAAGAGACGGGAACTAAAGCTTGTGAAATATATGCTCTGTGGATTGCATGGGCTGACTTGCATGTATTTTCTCATTTAATCTTCCCAACAAGGCTGCAAAGCATTGCTAGCTCCATTTTAGGTGTGGAAAGGGAGAGGACTTACCTGAATTTACGAGTTATTTCTCTTATGGAAAGAGATTGAGAAATTTAGGCTCCAGGATCCCTACAGCCACAGGAAGTTCTCCAAGGCTATAAATGCCCCAAAATGGTGACAATGATAATAGTTATGACAACAGCATAACAACAAATACTGAATATGTACCATGCACTTTGCATACATTAGATCATGTCAACACATAAGTACAGTAATGACCCCCATTTCACAGTCAAAAAAAAAAAAACTGGAGGCTTATAGAGGTTATGAGATTTGTCCAAACTGAAGTCTATAAAAGGATAGAGGTGGGATTGCAACCCAGGTCATTTGACTTCAGAACACAAATGTGTGACTACTGGATTAGTTAGGGCTGGAGCCTATGTGACAAAAAAGCCCAGTGTAACAGTGACTTAAACAAAACAGAAACTCATATCCTTCTGAATTAAAATAATGAGCCAGGCTCAGTGACTTAGCCTGTAATCCCAGCAGTTTGGGAGGCCGAGATGAGTGGATTGCCTGAGCCCGCGGGTTTGAGACCTGCCCAGGCAACTTGGTGAAACTTCATCTCTACAATAAATCAAAAATTAGCTGGGCGTGGTAGCGCATGCCTGTAGTTCCAGCTACTTGGAAGGCTGAGACTGAAGGATTGCTGGGCCCAGCAGGTTGAGGCTGCAGTGGCTGGGAGCATGCCACTGCACTCCAGTCTAGGTGACAGAGTGAGACTCCAACTCAAAATAATAATAATAATAATAATAATAATAATAATAACAATAATAATGCTAGAAGCTAATGCTCCAAGGCTACTTAGTGTTTTCTTGAACCTTTGACTCTAGCTTACTGCTCTGCCCTGCCTGACATATGCCCCCATCCTCCTGTTCTAAGATGGCTACTAGAGTGCCAGTCATCACGTCTGTATCACTAAGATCAAGAAAAAAAAAAAGAACAGAGAAAAAGGCAAGTAATCAGGCATCACCTGTCCTTTAAATATGTTTTCTAAAAACTATCAGTGCTAGGCATTGAAAAATTTAATGGCAGCTGGGACCTTGGATCAACAATCTTATTTTGGTGAGCTGGGCTGGACCAAGTATAAGCCCAGGGCAAACAGACTTAATTCCTAGATTAGAACAAAACAGGCCGGTGGTCTCCTGGTCCCCTTTCTACAAATCCTATCTTGCTACAGATGTTATGTTGCAAAATAAAGAAGTGTTTGGAAGGGATGGGAAACAGAGAGAAAATGGACTTAACTCAGGATTTAACTCAGTTTTTTGTTTTATTTCTTAAAGATGAAGTATCACTATGTGGCCCAGGCTGGCCTCAAACTCTCAGCCTCAAGGGATCCCTCTGCCTCAGCCTCCAAAGTTTCTGAGACTACAGGTATGTACCACTGTATCCAGCTACCCTCAAGTGTTTAAATGCATCTTTTAGCAATGGCAGCATAGCTTTGGGAACTACAGTTGACTGACTCCAAATCCTATGTTCTTTCCAGTGCACCATACCACCTCCTCTTTTAAAAAAAGAAAAAAAATTATCCTCCCAGTAGTTTTTCAAATAAATACATGGGCCCAGAGGTCAAGTGGCATAGATGTTTCTAAAGCTAGAGAATTGTTCCAAAGGCCCCCGCCACCCGAGCCAGAAGCCACCCTGCACTGCAATGAGAACTGGTGTCCTAAGTCACTCAGTGATGGCGGGAAACTGGCAGAACTTGACAGACAGAATGACTTCACCATGAGTCACGTTTGGACCTCACCTGGGCAATGAGGACTGCTGAAGTGGGTCTTTCTAATTCTCTGGTGTCTGCATTTTCCTATTAACCATGTCCTGCCTAGAGATAGCACAAACAGCCTACAGGATAATGGCAACTTCTTTTTTACTCTGCAAGGGGCTTACTTCCTTCCACCCCAAGACCTTTCCCTGGCAGAGACACTGAAGCAGGGTGTTTTCACCCCTTCACTTGACCCCAGGGACATTTGTCCCACAAAGACATTTGAACTCATATTCAGTAAAGATACCCTTCAGATTTTGTCTCCCTTCTCCCTCTGTCTGTCACTCTGTATCCACCCTATACTACTGCCACCACAGAAAACTTTCTATAACCAACACAACTGGTAAGAAAGGAAATCCTTGCCTACTAGTATAGTTAATCCTTAATTGTAGCCCACATCTCTATGATAAAACAAAATTTAATTTTTAAAAACTTTTTTTTATAAAAAATAAGAAAATAAATTCTTTCTTTCTGAAACTGATCACTGAGTCAACTCTTCCTGTAACAAATTTGAATTGACTCAAGTAGAAACAATTTCAGTAAAAATGAGGATAAAAATTAGAAAGGTTCTAACAGTGTCACATGTAGAAAATTGATCACTGGAGGAAAAAGCATACCAGTCCCTTTAGAGGAAGCAAAACGTGTCCTGGCAGTTAGCTCTAAAATAAGTTTCTCAAGCCAGGCAATGTCTCGTGCCTGTAATCCCAGCACTTTGGGAGGCAGAGGTAAGACGATTGCTTGAGCCCAGGAGTTCAAGACCAGCTTGGGCAACATAGCAAGAATTTGTCTCAAAAAAATAAATAAAAATAAACCGGGTGTGGTGGCACATGCCAGTGGTCCCAGCTACTCAGGAGACTGAGGCAGAAGGATCTTCTGAGCCCAGGAGGTTAAGGCTGTGGTGAGCCATGACTGTGCCACTGTACTCCAGCCTGGGAAACAAAATGAGACCCTGACTCAAAAAAAAAAAATTTAGCCGTGCTCAGTGGCTCAGCCTGTAATCTTGCGCTTTGGGAGGCTGAGGTGAGTGGATTGCCTAAGCCTGCGGGTTTCAGACCCGCCTGGGCAACTTGGCGAGACCTCATCTCTACAATAAAATTTAAGAATTAGCTGGGCGTGGTAGCATGCACCTGTAGTTCCAGCTACTTGGAAGGCTGAGGCAGAAGGATCACCGGAGCCCAGCAGGTCGAGGCTGTGGTGGCCGGGAGCGTGCTACTGCACTCCAGTCTGGGCGACAGAGTCAGACTCCAACTCAAAAAAACAAAAAACAAAACAAACAAACAAAAAAAAACATTTAATTAGGTAAGTTTTTCACATGGAAGTTCCATGTTCAACTTTAGTGCTTCTTGGCTTCTCTGTAAATCTGATTAAATCTGTGAGCCCACTCCCCAGAAAAAAGCACATACAATTCGATTATCTTGTTCATTTAATTTCTAGGAATTTTGCAGAGTCCAGAAACCAACCCATGATTCCAGTCTAGGTTATGGGTGTTAGAGGGACATTTGCCTCACACCTTTTCTGGTCCAGGATAAGGCAGAAAAGGGCATGAGAGGAGGAACTTCCTAAGGACTGATGGGTAACCACGTTGGTGGGGAACCCTGAGATGTGGCCGGATTGAAGTGTGACACCATCCTGTGCCTTTAAGCCTTACTAAACGTTCACAATTCAAAGTTTGGCGGGGCTCGGTGGTTCAGCCTGTAATCCCAGCACTTTGGGAGGCTGAGACGAGTGGATTGCCTGAGCCCACGGGTTAGAGACCTGCCCAGGCAACTTGGCAAGACCTCGTCTGTACAATAAATCAAAAATGAGCCAATCATGGTAGCGCGTGCCTGTAGTTCCAGTTACTTGGAAATCTGAAGCGGAAGGATCACCTGAGCCCAGCAGGCTGAGGCTGCGGTGGCCGGGAGCATGCCACTGCACTCCAATCTGAGCGACAGAGTGAGATACCAACTCAAAAAAAACCAAACAAACAAAATTCAAAGTTTATAAAGTCTTTTTTTTTTTCTTGTTCTCTCCCTCTCCCCGCTTTTTAAATTAAAGACTTATTTTAATATAGTGAACTAAAACTAAGGGCTAGTCACAAGGGAACTTTGCCTTGATACAGATCTAGACAGTAAGCATTCCTGCAGGATTAGAGTTGGGATATGAATGACCATGAAGGCAAGACTGGAAGTCCTGGGCTACAGGGTGAGATGACAAAGACTCAATCAAAACACACTAATCCTTGCTCTTCCTGAGTTTATGGACCCCTAGTGCAGAGGAATGAGGAAGGGCTTTGACATCAGACAGACACGCATGTGGAAGTCACTTACTGCTTCTGAGGTTTGGGCGGGTCATTTTGTCTAAGCCATGTGTTCAGTGTCTGGCCCACTGTAGATACTAGATAAATAAGAGCTTCTTTAGAGAATGTAGATACTTAGGGGTTAAATTAGTGTAACCTCTATGGAAAACAGTATGGCAATTACTCAAAGAACTAAAAATAGAACTACCATTCTATCTAGCAATCCCACAATTGGGCATCTAGCCCCCAAAAAAAGAAATCATCATATCAAAGATACCTGTACTAGTATGTTTATTACAGCACTATTCACAATAGCAAAGATTTGGAAACCAACCTACGTGTCCAAACAACCAGATGATTGGATAAAGAAAATGTGCTCTACACACATACACACACACACACACACACACACACACCACAGAATACTACTCAGCCATAAAAAAAGGAATAAAACCATGTCTTTTGCAGCAATGAAGACGGAGCTGGCAGCCATTATCCTAAGTAAAAAACCCTGAGAAACAAAAAGTTAAGTACCACATGTTCTCACTTATAGGTGGGAGCTAAATAATGTGTACAAATGAGTATACAGAGTGGAATAATAGATATTGGAGACTCAGAAATGTAGAAAAGTGGGGAGGAGGCTGGGGGATGAGAAATTACTTAATGAATACAATGTTCACTATTCCAGTGATGGTTACAACGAAAGCCTCGACTTCACCACTATGCGATATATCCGTGTAACAAATCTGCACTTGTATCCCCAAAACCAGTGGACCCCAACCTTTTTGGCATCAGGGACTAGTTTTGTGAAAGACAATTTTTCCACAGACTGAGGGAGGGGAGGAATGGCTTCGGGTTGATTGAAGCACATAACATTTATTGTGCACTTTATTTCTAGTATTATTACACTATTATATATAATGAAATAATTATATGACTCACCATAAAAAAAAGAGGCATAGACAGATGTGGTAAATAAAATAATGGGTGGGGCACCCGTGGACTAATTGAAGTCTGCCACCAGATGCAGCTGTACAACTGAAGTATATCAAGTTACTTTCTACTCACTGAAAGGGTTTTAATATGAGTCTGCAAGCAATTGATTTATTACGGTCTATGTGCAGTCAAACCTCACTGTTAATGTTAATCTGTATTTGCAGCCACTCCCCAACACTAGTATCACCACCTCAGCTCCACCTCAGATCATCAGGTTTCAGATTGTCATAAGGAGTGTGCGACCTAGATCCCTCACATGCACAGTTCACGATAGGGTTCACACTCTATGGGAATCTAATGCCACAGCTGATCTGACAGAAGTAGAGCTCAGGCAGTAATGTAAGCAATAGGGAGTGGCTGTAAATACAAACAAAGCTTCACTCACTGCTCTGCAGCCTGGTTCCTACTAGGCCACAGACTGGTACTGGTCCATGGTGCAGGGGTTGGGGGCCCCTACCCTAAATCTATTTTTTAAAAAGTTACAAAAATAGATGCATAGGGGTGCAATTACCTCAGCACCCAGGGCAATAAGGAGGCAGAATATCTATCCCGGGTGTCCTCCAGGGTGTGCTTTGCAATTCCTTCAGGATGCAGGGAGGGCAGAGTGGAAATCTCTGACTTGCTCATAAAGACCCAGAACCCCACAGCACTGCTGAGAATCACTCTCCAAGGAGAGACTTAAGGCTGAAATGGATGCCATGCTTTTGTGGAAAAGAAAAAAAAAGATTTTTAAATGGCAGTCATCAAAGACAGAACAAAGACAAGTGCTTGCAGAAGGGGTCGGGTGAGTGTTGCTACTGACATTTTGACAAAAGAACAATTTCCGAGTCCCATCTTCACTGACTGGAGTCAAACTGAGACCTTTCCTCCCTGTCCTTTCCCATGACCTGTCTCTCCATCCAGAAGCAGTGCTGGTTGGTCCTACATACCCCCAAGGACAGCAACTACCACTCAAAGTGAAATAGACCCATCCAGACTTTTCCCCATATGAAATTATTTCCAGAGAGGAGATCTGCCAAGAGACAAGTGCTACCGAGAGTGGGGAGGAGAGATGGCGGGTTGGATTCGTGTGGTGAACACTTACTTCTGGCACTTCCCATACCCAGAGACAGCAGAAAAACAAATGCATGAGGAAGGGCATCTCCCTTCACAACCCCCATCCCCAAGAATTTATTTGGAGGGAGTATGACTGTGTCCTCTGGAACCCAAAGGTGCTGTACTGGTCCCTGCTGATCTTCCTGGAAGGACCCATAGAGAGACAAGTCCCTCCACGGCTCCATCCCACCTCCTTTGGGCATCCCTTCTCCCCACACATCAAATTAGCCTGAGCGTCCAATCCAAAAGGCTGAGCAAGTCAGGCATCCGATCCAAAAGGCAAGAGTCAAGCCTCTTCGCCCTAAGCGTTCCCTCCCTCCTCCTCCTGCCCCCATCACCAGCTTGCCCTCTTCATGGTGGAGTTCAAGGCAGGCTTATTTCCCCCAAGGTTGTCACAGACCAATTTTCTAAACTGCATGAAAACAGAAAACAAACAGAAAACCAAATCCACTAAAGCTCGAGTCTCAAGAACAGCTTGGCAGGCCTGAGCAACGTGCTAACAATTTCATGCTGTTTTAAGAGTTTCTAACTAAGCAACATGTACCAATAACCAGATGTGCCCTGACACTGGGAGACAAGAACATGGGCTTCTAGGGACAGAGATTCAGAAAACAGGAAAACACTCATCAAGAAACATAGCTTCTAAGCACGCTGGGCCCGGGGGCGGGGAAGGGAGGTTATGTCCGTCAGCCTGAACATGGCAAACAACTGCTCATTCAGTGATGATGCGCTGCCTTCTTCGAACCAGCCACTGTTCTGGGTACTTGGGATACCAAATAGATGCTCAAAGTCCGTGCAGGACAAAGGCCTAGGAGCAAAGATAATCACAACACAATGTGTTTTGCTCTGAAATGGAGGAGAAAAGCCCAGGAGAAGAGACCTGATTCAGGGTGCTTCTTTATTTCTCTTTTTTTTTGAGTTGGAGTCTCACTCTGTCACCCAGACTGGAGTGCAGTGGCCGCTCCTGGCCACCGCAGCTCGACCTGCTGGGCTCCAGC
>CAUYQG010263830.1:0-10914 GCA_963574415.1 Tarsius wallacei
GTAGTTCCAGCTACTTGGAAGGCTGAGGCGGAAGGATCGCTGGAGCCCAGCAGGTTGAGGCTGCGGTGGCCGGGAGTGGCCACTGCACTCCAGTCTGGGCGACAGAGTGAGACTCCAACTCAAAAAAAAAAAAAAAAAAAAGAAATGAACAATTACAGAGCCCCAGATGCTCTACAGTGGGAAGCAGATAGATGGTGGTGATGGGTGGTGGTGGTGAGGAGAATGAGATACCAAATATTTATTGTTTACCATGTGCCAGTCACTTTTAATTTCTTTTCTTTTTTTTTTCAATCGGGGTCTCACACTCGCCCAGGCTGGAGTGCGGTGGCATGATCCCGGCTCACCGGCTCACACAGCCTTGACCTCCTGGACTGAGGCTGAAGGATCGCCTGAGCCTGGGAGGTTGGGGCTTTGGTGAGCCATGATTGTGCCACTGCATTTGATCCTTGGTGACAGAGTGAAACCCTGACTCAAAAAATAATAATAATAAATAAGTTTTATTATAGTGTTTTTGTTAATTTTTTTGTTGAATCAGAGTTTCACTCTGTCGCCCAGGCTAGAGTGCAGTGGCATGCTCAAGGCCACCCCAGCTTCAACCTGCAGGGTGCCGGCGATCCTTCCACCTCAATCTTCCAAGTAGCCGGAACTACAGGCACGTGCTACCATGCCTGGCCAATTTTTTGAAATATAGTATGGATGAGGTCTCACCAAGTTTTCTGGGCTGGTCTCGAACCCTTGGGCTCAGGCAGTCCTCTCGCCTCGGCTTCCCAGAGTGCTGGGATTACAAGTTTGAGCCACCACGCCTGGCCTATGGTGATTTAAAATGTTATTTCCTTGGCAGTTTTGAGAGGAATATCTGCATTTATACCATAATTTTTAAAGGAAATTTTATAAATGCTTATTTCAAAAAAGGTGAGAAATACCTGGTATTTATTTTATTTTATAGATGTCAATGTCTTTAGTATATGTTAGATGAGATATAATTTATGTTTTAATAACTTGAAAGTTAAAATCATTTTTAACATTTGGGAATTTGAATAGTAAATACAGAAAAAAACTTCATAAAATCTGAATTAGCAGCACATTAAGACAAATAATACTTTGACTTATACCTTTATAAATAAATTTTCTTAAAGATTTTTCTCAGCCGGGCTCGGTGGCTCAGCCTGTAATCCCACGTCTTGGGAGGCTGAGGTGAGTGGATTGCCTGAGCCCGCAGGTTCGAGACCTGCCTGGGCAACTTGGCAAGACCTCATCTCTACAATAAATCAAAATTAGCCGTGCATGGTAGCGCGCGCCTGTAGTTCCAACTACTTGGAAGGCTGAGGCGGAAGGATCGCCGGAGCCCAGCAGGTTGAGGCTGCGGTGGCCGGGAGCGGCCACTGCATTCCAGTCTGGGCGACAGAGTGAGACTCCAACTCACACACACAAAAAAAAGATTATTTTTCTCCTCTGGTTTTAAAACATGGCCACTGGTTGTACTCCTTGGGAAATGGAATTTCTCATCCTAAAAGTTGTTGAGATATGGTGTTAACAGCATTGTAAAGAACGAAAGCGATCAATATTTCTCAAAGCTTTAGAAGTTTACTAGTTGGCATCATAGGCTAATTATCCGGCATTAAACTTTGGGTAGAATAATATGAGTATTCAACAGACCTAGGTTTTGAATAACCTCATAACCACTTACTAGGTTCTTCATGATCTTGGGCAAAGTACTCATCATCTGTAAAATGGAGATGATAATACATAATTTGCACAGTCACATATAATAAGGATCTGTTGAATGAGTGAATTATGAGAATTAGAAGTAATATATGTAGGCGAGGGACTATGGCTCATGAGGCTTTTCCTGTAATTCCAGTACTTTGGGAAACCAAGGTGGGAGGATCTCTTGAGGCCATGAGTTTGAGACCAGCCTGGGCAATTGAGTGAGACCCTGTCTTCACACACACACACACACAAAAGTTAACCAGTTGTAATAGCACATACCTGTAGTCCTAGTTGCTTGGAGGCTGAGGTGGGAGATCCCTTGAGCCTAGGAGTTTGATGTTGCAGTGAGCTGTGATCATGCCACTGCACTCCAGCCTGGATGACAGAGTAAGATCCTGTCCAGCCTGGGTGACAGAGCAAGACCCTGTCTCTTAAATGAAAAAAAAAGAAGAAGTAATGTATATATGTAAATTACCTAGCACTGTGTGTAGTAGACTATTATTAAATGGTAACTAATTTTAAGTACATATTTTTGGAAAATTTGGTATGGCCTTATGATTAAAATAAAATATAGGTATTCCTTTCTTCATATAACATGGCATTGGTAATCTGCCTAATATATTTTTGGTCTGTGGGTAAAACTATATTTCTTACTTTCCTACTTGGCCCAATAGACTAATAATGAGTCAACAGAGTTGACACTCTTCTCCTATAAGGTCCCTATGGCAATTATGTTACTTGATGTTTTTTCCGCTAAGGTATATTTTATTCTGTATAATGTATCTATTGCTTTATCTGTGTTTTTTCTGCCTGATTACAAGCAAAACTCAATGCTTTCAAATACATAGAAACCAGTGTTCCTCATATTAGGATGATGCAGCAGTTGCCAAGATACTTCATTACTGGTTTTGAGAAATCCTTAGGTATATAACAAGGGAAAAGGCAAAGTAACGTTGAGTACCAGGCACCATGTTGTAGGCCCTCACTCTATACCAAATGTTATTAACAGATAAGATAACTGAGATGCAAAGAAGTTTAAGGTGGGATTTAAATATATATATAGCTAGTAAATGTTGGCACTAAGGTATATCTAACTCCAAGTTCATGCTATTTTTTTTTTTTTTTTTTTGAGTTGGAGTCTCACTCTGTCACCCAGGCTGGAGTACAGTGGCACACTCACGGCCACCCCAGTGTTGACCTGCTGGGCTCTGGCGATCCTTCCACCTCAGCCCTCCTAGTAGCCGGAACTACAGGCACGTACTACCACATCTGGCTAATTTTTTAAATTTATTGTAGAGACAAGGTCTCGCCAAATTGCCCGGATGGTCTCGAACCCACAGACTCAAACAATCCACTCACCTCACCCTCCCAAAGTGCTGGGATTACAGGCTGAACCAATGAGACCAGCTGCTTTTTTTTTTTTTTAAATCTCTCTACTCCTGACTAGTAGCTATCTTTCTCTCAATATCCAGTCTGCTGATGCTTTCTAAATACTAATCACAGTATTTTTTTATTGTGGTAAAATTTACATAGCATACAATTTACAGTTTTAGTTATTTTGAGGGTATGTGGTTCAATGGCATTAAATGCATTCATACTGTTGTGCAAGCATAACCACTATCTATCTCCAGAATGTTTTCATCATTTCAAACTTAAGAACTCCTCATTCTTTCTGCCCCAGTATCTTGTAATTACTATTCTACTTTGTGTCTCTATGAATTTCACTATTCCAGGTACTTCATATTGGTGCGATCACACAATGTTTGTACTTTTGTGTCTGTTTTTGAATTTTATCCATGTCATAGCATATATCAGAATTTCATTCTTTTTAAAGGCTGAGTAATATTCCATTGTATGTACATACCGCATTTTGTTTATTCATGTATCCATCAATGGATACTTCCATTGTTTCCACCTTTTGTCTATTACTAATAATGCTACTATGAACAAATATTTGTTTGAGTCCCTGCTTTCAATTCTTTGTGTGTGAACCCAGAAGTGGAATTGCTGGATCACATGGTAATTCTATATTTAATTTTTTGAGGAATCACCATACTATTTTCCACAGCAGTTGCACAGTTTTTCTTTCCTAACAATATACAATGGTTCCAGTTTTTCTACATCCTTGCCAACACTTGTTTTCTATTTTTTTGATAATAGCGATATTAGTGGATGTGAAATGGTATCTCATTGTGGTTTTGATTTGCATTTTTCTAATGATAAGTGATGTTGAACATGTGGTACTCTGTTCTTTGTTTCTGTGATAGATCACTGAGTACAATAGACTCTAAGTCAATCCAAGTTGCTGCAAAGTTCTTAATTTTGTCCTTCTTTATGGCTGCATAATATTCCATTGTGTATATGTACCATATTTTTTTACCCAGTCCTCTTCTGATTGGCAGCATGGTTGGTTCCATGTTTTTGTTACTGTGGATAGTGCTGCAATAAACATGTGTGTGCAGGTATTTTTTCGTAGAGTGATTTGAGTTCCTCCAGGTATATTTCCAGTAAGGGGATTGCAGGGTCATATGGGAGGTCGATTTTTAGATCTTTTAGTAACCACCAAACTGTCTTCCACAGAGGTTGTACTAGTTTACACTCCCACCAGCAGTGTAGAATTGTTCCCCTTTTGCGCATCCTTTCCAGCATCAGTTATTTTTTGAGTTATTGAAGATGGCCATACTGACTGGAGTTAGGTGGTATCTCAGTGTTGTTTTAATTTGCATTTTTTTGATGACTAGTGAGGCTGAGCATTTTTTCATGTATGTGTTGGCTGCTCATATGTTTTTTTTTTTTCTTTTGAGCTAGAGTCTCACTTTTTGTCTCCCAGGCTGGAGTGCAGTGGCACGCTCACGGCCACTGCGGCCTCGACCTGCTGGGCTCAGGCAATCCTTCCACCCCAGCTTTCCAAGTAGCTGGAACTACAGGCGCGAGCCACCATGCCTGGCTAATTTTTTGATTTATTGTAGAAACGAGGTCTCACCAAGTTGCCCAGGCTGGTCTAGGACCCCTGGGCTCAAGCAGTCCTCTTGCCTTGGCCTCCCAAAGTGCTGGGATTACAGGCTGAGCCACCATGTCCAGCCCTTGTATGTCTTCTTTTGAGAAGTGTCTATTCATATCTTTTGCCCACTTTGTAATGGGCTGTTTGTTTTTTTCTTTTTGGTATGTTTGAGTTCCTTTTATATCCTAGAAGTTAGGCCTTTGTCAGGTATACAGTTGGCAAATATTTTTCCCCAGTCTATGGGCTGTTTCCCTGCTCTCTCACTGGTTTTTTTGGCTTTGCAGAAGCTTGTCTGTTTGATGAGGTCCCACTTGTCTATCTTATCTCTTATGGCAGAGGCACTTGGGGTTTTCTTGGGGTTTTGATCAGGAATTGGTTGCCAGTTCCATTTTCCATAAGGTTGTCTCCTGCGTGTTCTTTTTTTTTCTTTTTTCTTTTTTTTAAAAGTTGGAGTCTGTTGCTCAGGCTGGAGTGCAGTGACGTGCTCACGGCCACCCCAGCGTCGACCTGCTGGGCTCCGGTGATCCTTCCGCTTCAGCCTTCCCGGTAACCAGAACTATAGGTGCACGCTACCACGCCCTAATTTTTTGACTTATTGTAGAGGCGAGGTCTCACCATGTTACCCAGACTAGTCTCAAACCCACTGGCTCAGGCAATCCACTCGCCTCGGTCTCCCAAAGTGCTGGGATTACAGGCTGAGCCATTGAACCCAGCCAGTTTTCTAAGGTTCTTATAGTTTGAGGTTTTACGTTTAGGTCTTTGATCCCCTTAGAGTTGATTTTTGTGTACGGTGATAGGCAGGGGTCCTGTTTCAATCTTCTGCATATGGTCAGCCAGTTTTCCTAGCACCATTTACTGAATAGATTCTCCTCTCCCCAGTGGTTGGTGGTGGAGACTTCATCGAAGATGAGTTGGTTGAGAAATTGAAGTTTTGCTTCTGGAATCTCTATCCTGTTCCATTTGTCGATATGCCTGTTCTTGTACAATACCAGGTTGTTTTGATTATTGTAGTTTTTTTCTTTTTCATAACCAAATGTGTCTTTTATTTTTGGAGGAAAACAGTTAAAACTGAGGTTTTTTTCCCCCATTAAAGGAGAGAAATAATAAGAGATTATACCCTGGTTACATGCTAATTACTACATTCTATTTAATGTGAATGTACTTAACATGTAATCAGTGGTAATACCAATAATGAACATTTTCAATTTTAAAATCTCAAATCACTTGCCAATGCTGTAAATTAATAAATGTTGAAATAAATACTTAGAACTAAGTATTTTTTAAAACTGTAGTCTTTGACAATGTTTATACATCAATCCAAATGTTACATACAAATAGTACAGCAAATACATTAACATTCCTGCTAGTTTCCACTTAATTTCTTCATAATATGGCTGTCTGGTGTTGCATGGATACCCCAGAGACTATGACAAATCACTTTACAGCATCCAAGATCATCAACAGAGAATCCTAAATGTCGGTAGCGTTCATCTGTTTCAAAGAGAGTGTTGTTTGTATATGGTCCAAAAAATGCCAAACCAGATGATGGGTCAGTAAAGTCAGCCCAGTATCCCTCAGCTCGAAGAGCATAGCAAATTTCCTTAGCACCAACGATGAACTTTTCTAAGAACATTTCTCTTTCAGTTTCTACCTCTTCACTCCAAACAGTCATATCGTTCTTAGTTTTCTGTGTTACAGTCAGAATCATTAGTTTGCTATTAGCCATTTCTGGAAATAGTGATTGAAAATCTCTTCGCAGCAATTCTGGACACGTTTGGATTGCACACTCTACTCTGGCACTTTCAAAGTAAGTTTCTGCACTGTTAATTTCTTGTTCAACAGGTGCATCATTACTCTGAAATTCATCCATGTACTGTGCCATCACAAACTCATGTCTTTCACTTGATAAAGGTTCTGCTAGAACGTCAGGCAAAGTTTTATGAACTAGGCTGTTCTTCTGTGGAGTGGTCCCATTGAGGTGACAATCAAAACGTATGTTCCCAGGAAGCTGGAATCTCTGATCCTGAGGTCCAAATGGTCCCATAGTTTCATCAGGCCACACTGTTCTAGAGCATATATCTGGAGGTGCAGTGGCCACGTGAGACTCATCAAAACCTGATGATCCTGCAGTTGAAAAGGCTTTGGGATTGACAACCTTTTGACTAAAGAGCAAAATCCTGGGAGATAGGAAACCAGTCTAGCTCTATTACAAAGCACATTGGCCATCTCTACCGGACGGGACAGTAGCAAAACAGCTTTCCTTTTGTAAAGTTATTCCGAGGGCTATAGCCCCAAGACGGGTGAATTTGGATGGGCTACCGTGGGCAGAAAACATCCGTAAAAAGCAGTCACCACCACTGCTTCCAGCTGTCCGAGAACCTGACTCTTTCTCTGATTATTGTAGTTTTATAATAAAGTTTAAAGTCTGAGAGTGTGATACCTCCCACTTTTTTTTTTTTTTTTTTTTTTGCTGAGGATTGTTTTGGTTGTTTGTGGTAGTGTTTTCATATGAATTCCTGTATTGTCATTTCCAGGTCTGAAGAAGAATGCTGCTGGTAATTTAATGGGTATTGCGTTAAATCTGTCAATTGCCTTGGGTAGGATGGACATCTTAACAATATTGATTCTTCCAATTCATGAGCATGGAGTATTTTTCCATTTGTGTCATCTTTGATTTGTTTGAGCAATACTTTGTAGTTTTCATCATAAAAGTCCTTCACTTCTCTGGTTAGGAAGATGCCAAGGTATTTCATTTTTTTGTGGCTATTGTGAATGGGATTGTGCTTTTTATTTGGGTTTCTTTTTCTTTATTGTTGTTGTGTAGGAATGTGACTGTCTTTTGCACATTTATTTTGTGCCCTGAGACTTTCCCAAAGTCTTTTATCAGTGCATAGAGGTTTTTGACAGATTCTCTTGGGTTTTTGAGGTATAGAATCATATCGTCTGCAAAGAAGGATAACTTGACTTCCCCTTTTTCTACTTGAATACCCCTGATCTCCTTCTCTTCTCTGATTGCTCTAGCTAGGACTTTCAAAACTATGTTGAATGGGAGGGGTGAGAGTGGACATCCTTGTCTTATTCCTGTTTTGAGGGGAAATGGTTCCAATTTCTGAATGTTTAGCAATATGTTGGCTGTGGGTTTCTCATAGATGGTTCTTATTATTTTGAGGTATGCTCCCCCTATGCCTAGATGTTCAAGAGTTTTTAATCAAGGAGTGCTGGATTTTATTGAAAGCTTTTTCCACGTCTAATGATATAATCATGTGGTTTTTGTTTTTACATCTGTTGATGTATTTAATTATATTTATGGTCTTGTGGCTGTTGAACCAGCCCTGTATCCCGGGGATGAAGGCTACTTGGACATGGTGGATGATTTTTGAGATGTGTTGCTGGATCCAGTTTGCTAGAATCTTGTTGAGAATTTCAGCATCTATGTTCATCAAGGATATTGACCTGTACTTCTCTTTCTTTGTTGAATCTTTGTCTGGTTTGGGTATCAAGGTGATGTTAGCTTCATAAAATGATTTGGTAAGCGTTCCATCTTTCTTGATTGCCTGGAATACTTTCAATAGGATTAGTATCAGCTCCTTCTTGTGCATTTGGTGGAATTCCACTGGAAAGCCTTCTGGTCCAGAGCTTTTTTTGGTAGATAGTTTTTTAATGACAGAGTCAATTTCCTGGGTTGTTATTGGTCTATTTAGTGTCTCAGTGTCTTCTTGTTTCAACCCTGGGAGGTAGTATGATGTCAGATAGTTCTCCATTTCATTTAGGTTATCACATTTGTTTCCAAAGAGGTGTGCATAGTAATCTGATAATCTTTTGTGTTTCTTTGGGGTCAGTTGTGATTGATCTTTTGCATTTTTTATTGTATTTGGACTTTTTTTTGGTCGTTCTGGCTAAGGGTCTATCAGTGTTTATCCTTTCAAAGAACCAGGTTTTTGTTTTGTTGATATTTTCTATGACAGTTTAGTCTTCTATGTCCTGTACTTGGGCTTTTACTTTGGTATCTGGATTCTTCTGCTAAATTTAGTTAGGGTTTTGGTGATCTCGTCTTTCCACCTCCCTTAGGTGATTTGTTAAGCTGTTAACTTGTGATCTTTTCATTTTCTTGATGTGTGTTTGTAGAGTTATTCCCCTCTTAGAAATGCTTTATGGTATTCCAAAGGTTTTGGTAAGATTTTTCTTCATTTTCATTTGTTTCTAGGAATCTTTTAATTTATGTTTTGATTTCTGTGTTGACCCAGTAGTCAATCAGCATCATGCTTTGTAATGTCCATGTCTTTGTGGGTTTTGGGGAAATTTTACTGGTGTTGATATTTATTTTTATTTCACTGTGGCCTGAGAAGGTGCATGGCAGTATTTCAATCTTGTAAAAATTTTTTAATGCTTGATTTATGGCCAAGGTTAAGTGATCATGAAGTATGCTCCATGTGGTGATGAATAGAATGTATATTCTGTGGTTGTTGCATGGATTATTCAGTAGGTATATTAAGTACATTTTGTCAAGTGTCAAGTTGAGGTTCTGGATCTCTTTGTTGATTTTTTTTTTTTTTGCCTTAATGATCTTTCTAGGGTTGTTATTGGGGTATCTAATTCCCAGCTATAATAGTGCTAGAGTCAATATCTTTTTTTATTTACTTACTAGTTGCTTTATAAATGCTGGTGCTCCTGCTTTGGGTGCATATATGTTTAAGATGGATATTTCTTGTTTACAGATTGAACCTTTTATCATTATGTAGTGTATCTTTTAAAGTTTTTGATAGCTTAAAGGTTTTTTTGTCTCGTATTAAGATCATGACTCCTGCTTTGTTTTGTGATCTGTTTGCCTAGAAACTCGTTTTCTAGCTTCTAACTTTCAGTCTGTGTGCCTCTCTTATGGTGGGATGAGTTTCCTAGATGCAGGAAATTATTGGGTCATTTTTAAAAATCCAGTTTACCATTCTGTGTCTTTTCAGTGGTACATTTAGTACAGTCACATGCAGACTGATTATTGAAATGTGATTGTTTATCCACATCATGAGGTTTTTTGTTTTGTTTTGTTTTTTGAGTAGGAGTCTCACTCTGTCACCCAGGCTGGAGGGTAGTGGCACACTCCTGGCCACTGCAGCCTCAACTTGCTGGACTCAGGCTATCCTTCTGCCTCAGCCTTCCAAGTAGCTGGAACTACAGGCACACACCACCACGCCTGGCAAATTTTTTATTTATTGTAGAGATGGGGTCTTACCAAGTTGTTCAGGCTGCTCTCAAACTCCCAGGCTCATGTAATCCTCTCACCTCGGCCTCCCAAAGTGCTGGGATTATAGGCGTGAGCCATGGCGCCTGGTCTATGAAGTTCTTATAAAGTTTTTTCTTTGTTTTCTTTTAGCTTTTGGGTTGATGGATGTGTGTGTTTTCACATCTGCAGTCACAGTGTATTCTCTGTTGAATCTGTGTTCTGCTGTTCTCTTGGGAAGTGCATGGTTATTCTTTTTTTCTTTGTTCTGTGCTTATAACCCTTTTAAGTGTCTCCTGGTCTGGAAACGGCATAATCTCTTAGGGATTGGATATCTGGAAAGGATTTTAATTCTCCATCATCGATGAAGCTGAGTTTGGTTGAGTAGTAAATTCTTGATATTAATTGTTTATCTTTGAGGGCTTTGAATATTGGACTCCAGTCCCTTCTAGCTTAGTAGCATTTCTGCCAATAGGTCTGCTGCTGTTCTGATTGGATTTCCCTGGTAGTCTGACCTTTCTCTCTTGCTGCCTTTAGGATTTTTTTCTTTTGTACTTACATTTTATAGGCAAATTACTATGTATCTAGGGGTTGGTCTTCTCATTTGATGTCTTGGTGGGGTTCTCTGTATCTCTTGTGTGTGGATGGTCACATCTCAGGTGAGATGGGGAAAGTTTTCTTGTAAAACCTCTGGAATACTTGCTCCAAGGTGTTCTCCATTTCCCTTTCTTCTTCTGGGTTACCAATGAGGCATAGATTCAGCCTCTTGATATAATTGCACATCTCTTGGAAGCTTTGTTCTTTCTTTCTGAGTTTTCTTTCTATGCTTTTTTACAGATTGGGTTAATTCCACGTTTTGGTCTTCAAGTTCTGAGATTCTTTCTTCTGCTTGGTTAGTTCTGCTTTTCGTGCTTGTCATCTTGTTATTTATTTCCTGGATGAAATTTTTTACGGCCAAAATCTCTAAGTTCTTTCAGTGTTGCATCATGTC